>JAQZBX010023726.1:0-30641 GCA_029593785.1 Cabassous unicinctus
TTTTTTTTTTTTTTTTGGATTCACAAAATTCAAACTGTCAATGGTGTTATATGGAAATCTTGTATTTTGTACATGATTGTTCTTTAAACCCACAACTTCTCAAATATAGAAAAATAAAACTTTAGGAAATCAATACTTTATACTAACTTATCTGATTCAGATCTACTTTCTTAAAATAGTTATAATGATAATTTATGGAGAAACTATTGGGCTAAGTGCATTATATCAATCACCATCACAATAATACACAGAATTATGTAGCTCATACATAATACTTCTTATCATCCTTCTTTCAGGAATACACATACCTGGATATTCATTAGAAATGTATACAAGTACCACATTTGTAATTTGGAACATTACCTACTCAATTCTGAATAAATCCCTGTTTATAGCTATTTGTTTTGCTGCAAACTTTAATTTTTATGAGGTCCTATATATAAATATGTATACATAGGGAAGCATGCTTTTGAAGTTCTATTTAAGGACTTTTGACTAATCCAAGTTCAGAAAACTTTTCTCTCCTCTTTATTTAAACATTTTGTACTTTTGCATTTATATTGTTTTAAGATCCACTTTGAAATAATTTTGTACTATATTTTAGGTGTGTATTGAGGTTTAATTTTGTATATATAAAGGTCCAAATATTCTATCACTATTTGTTGAAAAGTATATCATTTCTCCACTGAATTGGAAAGAGACTTTTTCGAGCTTTAGTCGAGCATAAATATACAGGTTTTTTCATTGACTATTTGCCTATTTGTATGAAAACAGTATGTCATTTTGATTACTGTAGTTCCTCTATAATATACCTTAATATCAGGTAGTGAAATTCTCTAAATTTGTTTTTTCAAAGTCTGTGAAGTAATCTAGATCCATTGCATTGACATATAAATGTTAAAATCAGGGTGTATATTTATAAAAATGCTTCCAGTTATAATTTGCATGGGATTGCATTGACTATGAGATTAATTTGGAATGAAATGAAATATTATTAATGTGAGGTATCCAACTCTGAGCAATATATTTCTTTTTATTAAGGCCTTTCCATTCTCTCAACTTAATTAGAGTTGTCAATATACATTTCTTGCATCATATTATATCAAAATTAAGCATAACTATTTCATATTTTGATGCTATTATGAAGGAATGCTTTGGGTTGAATTGTGTTGCCAAAAAAGTATATTCGAGTCCTTACCCTTAGATCCATGAATTTGACCTAATTTGTAAATAGGGTCTTTGAAGATGTAACTAGTTAAGATGACATGAATCTTGATTGGATCGTGTTTTACTCTAATATAACCTCTTATAAGGAGAGCAAAATTTGAAAACAGATTCTGCAAGGAGGAAGAAGGCTATGTGAAAGTGGAAGCAAAGATTGGAATGCTGCATTACAAGCCAAGGTACACCAAGGGTGGCTAACAACCACAAGAAGCTGAAGGATTCACAGAAGTACTCTCTTCTCCTACAACAGCCCTAGGAATTTCAAAGTAACATTTTAAAAGTTCAGCTCCTGATTATTATTTACTGGACCCAAATGAAAACTGATTTTTTATGCTGACCTTTTTGAAACCCTGCTGAGCTCACTCATTTTTTAAAAAGTCACCCAGTTTAATTAAGATGGAAAACTATTAGTATTACAGATGTTATGATCATGTATGTAGAGAATCTGAAGGAAAGCATAAAAACCACTATAATTTATAATTATGAGAGAAATGCTGGTCTAATATAAGAGATCTGGAAGTATTTGTATTTAATTGGCATTATTTCTTCTTTAATATATAATAGAATGCAATAGTTAAGCAATCTGAGCATTGGATTCCATGGTAGGAATATTTTACATGCAAAAGAACTGAAACTATTTATTTTATTATTAATTATTTTTATTATCCAGTTGCTTTTTTGCAATGTGAATATCTTCCTTATCAAGAATCTGTTGGAAATATGTTTATTTTTGGCTGAGTTATTCATTTTCTATTAAGTTTTGAGATAATTTAATATATTCTGAGGAGTAGATCTTTAATAACTATATCTTTTTCGAATATTTCTCATGGTGTTCAATTTTGTTTTGAATCTTTTAGCATTCTCATTATAACAGCAAAATTTTTCATTTTCTTAAGGTCAAATTTATCATTTCTTTTCTTTTAAGGATCATGCTTTTTAAAAAAATCATATCTCAGAACTCTTTGCCTAATCTAGGTCATTGAAATTTTCTCTCATATTTTATTAAAATCTTTTAATACTATTTTTGGCTAACACATCTGCATTCCATTTTGAAGTAATCTTTGTATAAAGTGGGTGGTATTGGTTGAAGTTCATTTTCTGTGCTTAGGGATGTTCATTGTACTGGAACTCCTCACACACCATTAGCAATGGGGCAGAATAATTAATGGTTCAAAAAACAAGCTGGAAAACAAATCAGTTTTCTTCTTGCCTCTCTCCCAGTTCCTGCATTCTTTGCCTGGTTCTAACTGTTTTTCCCCTGCTATAATGGCCATGCAAGTAAATCCTGGGCATTTATAACATACAATGGAAAATTGTGGTCTGTAAATTGGCCCACTTTATCATTCTTCAGCCTCTTCCTCTCTCTGGGACCCATGATCTGTTATTTTCTCCCATTTCCCTTCCATCCCTACCTTAATAAGTTACTGGCTTAATCAATGTGGCATGCTCTTGAAATTAATGTCCTGCAGTTTAGCCATGGACCTAGACAAAATCTGGTTACATATTTTTGTGCAGCCATTGAAGAGGTTATCAGTGAGTGAAATGATTGCCTACAGCCTGTTTAATGCCCATTTTTGGATATCCATTTTAAATGGGCTTGCCAATGAGCCCCCACAACATGTAATACTGGGAGGGAAGAGGCTGAGACACAGGAACTTTTTGCATCTGTGCCACATGCCCAGGCTTATTAGGACTGATTCCAGCCAGGAGGTCAGGGGTATTGGACAGGGGCTCAAAGCAGGGCCATGCCAAGACAGAGGTTCCCTGGTCAATCTCCAGGGGCTGCAAAGCCAATTTTTCAGGCCATTTTAGCAGTCATTGTATTTGACCTTGGGCCTGACTGCGATTTCTTGCTCCTGCCCTCTCTTCTTGGAGGCAGTAGTGATGACTCAGAGATGGGTACTTGCACCTGTCTGTGGGTCCATGACTTTGCAAGCTTGCCTTCCTATCAACTACACCAGGCTATCTTGTGTGGGACAGGGTGGGAAAGCAGTGGTGGGCAAGGCCAAAGTTGTATGCCATGGGAGTTCCCTTTCCCATGGGGTGACGAGTCAGGGCTTCAATCATGATTAATCTTTACCCACATTTTATCTTCCCAGTTCTTATTACTCAATTTCTCATTACAGGTTTGGGTTAAAATGCTTTGAAATGTCTTAAAAACTGTGAAACTGAAAATGCATTTGCTAAGGAAGAAGTTATTACCTCATGACCTCAAGGCCTGTTAGCTAGAAACAATTGATGTCTAATCACTTAATGGCTTTTGATGGCTGGTCTAACTGGGAAACTCTTAGAAAAGTCATAAAACTAAGACCTCTGTAAGAACAGGAAGAATTTTTTTCTACCTTTTCTATTTGACTTGGAAGCCATCTGATCCATTCAGTCTATCTTCCAAGTCCAGGACAGTCCTCGAAATGTCTGGCATCAGGTTCTCTGTGATTCCTGGGGTGGCAGTGACCAGAGAAGTAACTGAATGTCCCCCAAGACTTGAAGCCTTGGACACTTTGATTCAGAGAGTAACCAAACTTCCCCTGAGAATTGACTCAGGAGCTTTAGTTTGGGTAAAAGTGCAGTCAGTTTCAGACCCTAGAATGTAGGGGTGCCAAGAACCACAGCAGTAAACTCTGAACAGCCACCATTCCTTGAGCCCTTCTGTTCAGAGGACAGCCAAACATCCCCTGAGACTTATCTCCAGTGCTTTGGTTTAGGTAACTGCTCCTAATGTTTCCCACGAAACCGTCTTGGGTGCTTTGACTGAACTTCAGAGATTTCAGGCATCCTCCAAGACCTAGGTTGGCCATGGGATTTCCCATCAGCAGGGCTCTGGATTAAATTCTTAGGACATGAGACCAGAGCATCAACTCCAAATTATTTGGAGTGGGAAACGTTTGTCAGACTTGGACTCTGGAACACCAAATCAATCGACTAAAAACCACTTCTTCCTTCTTCCTAGAATAGTGGGCATGGTCTCTAACCTACCAGCAGATTCCCCAAAGGAATATCTTCTCAGGAATTGGGAAAATCTGCCTACTGCTGGTCTACATGGCCACAGTATAGCTGAGAGTAGCCTCTGTATGGAACCCTGGATTCCAGTTAAACCAGTGTAAAAGAGGAAGACAGATAGATCTGCAGCCCAGAAACCTCATTTCATGTGTCCTTAAAGAAATGAGGAAGCACACCTCAAACTTCCAGTAGCTTAAACTCAGTTGTGCCTATAAAAGGTATGAATAAGGATCAAGATCCAAACTAAACCACTCCTGGAAAATAAGAACATTCATGTGCCATGAATTAAGATAAAAAAAGTTCTTAGAAAAGCTAAGGATATAAAATTCTCTCTTCTGTTTTAATTAGTGCTTAACTTTGTGTTCAACTTTGAAATCTGAGTCTAACTTTTCAGTTTGCTTGTGCCTAAGAAATCATATTTGGGGTTCACCTGTTATAAATTGAATAAGAGTGAAAGATAACCTAAAAATGAGTCTTCAAATGTCAATTCCGTTTGTGATTGGATTTAATGTATAAATCATAAGAGAAATTGGATCAACTGCTAGAAAAGCAGAAAACTTAGCTCTTGTGCATTCAAACCAGGTCTTCAATACACTGCAGGTTGCATCTCCTTTTGAGTTATTGGCTAGGTTGGTCACTGACTTCTAAAAGAATAAAGGTGTCTCCTGCATATATGGTTGTGCTCCTGAAGTCAATGGAGACTACATTGTAGTTTCAAACTCCTGTAGCAGTCAATGATGGCTCAATATAGCCAAATGTACAATGGATATCACCTCCAGAATGGCTCTGTTTCAAAGTGCCAAAAGGTGCTATACACCAGGCCGGTGGAATATTAGAACCTACCTTCCTACCTTCTCTCTAGGTCAATGGTGTTGCAGCATGCTGGCTATGTGAAGGACATACCAAGTGGAGCAATGATTACTAGAGTAATTTGAGTAGAACTTAAACACAATTGGCATTATGGCCTGCTCACATGGAGAGATAACAGGTAGCATATTGCAAACCTGGATCTTAAATCTGTAATAGCAGCTCAAAGAAAAACTTATGCATTGAGTAGTGCATTAATTAATATTAAGTACAGTACCTATATCTCACCTATTCTAGTGATATGCCTGATTATGGTGATATCTTTTCTATTCTAGACCATATGCAGAGGAATATTGAACATGTTAAAAGTCCTGATAAACTTCATTTTCTAAGTAGTGAATGAACATGCCTATAAGATAAAGAATGATGAGCCTGCCTAAAAGCAGTGGGGGCAACAGACCTTTTAATTAAAAAGCCATCAAATTACTTGGATGTGACCTCTCAGTCTTCACTCCATACCAGGTACAAGACATTATTAACCCAGGTCTCCCTCTTAGTCCTTGTTCCAGAACCTGTCCCACTCATACCATGGGGGAGGACTGGCAGGCAGACATTCCATCCTATCAGGGCTAAGTATTTCCCACCAGAAAAGAAAAAGAAAATGAGATGGCTAGGACCCACTTCAGCTTAGCCCCTTTGAGATGGCCCATGGACAACCTTTCCTCACCCAGTGCCAAGAAAACAGGTTCTTATCAAACCTTGGCCAGAAAACAAGCCTTATGCTCAATTCAAGCCAAAATGGAAGGAAGCTTACTCTGTAGTTCTGATGTCTCTATTATCTGTTAATGTTAAAGGAATTTCCAGCTTGGTGCACTTATCTCAAGTGAAGCTAGCTGCACAAGGATGTACCAGCTCACCAGAAGCACCTGACAAGATGTACAAGTGCCAGTCATTGGATGGCCTGAAATACCTCTTCAGGACACAAAGCTAAGCAGTGTCTGTGTCAAAGCCAGCTGTCCCCTCTAACTCTAGCCCAAATGCTTATTGGTAGGGGGATGGCAAATCAGACACCCTTTAAGAAATTTGTCTGTTTTCATTTCCTCTAGTTTCTTCCTATACAATAACTAAAAGGGTAATGTCTCTTCTCATTCCTCTCCTCTACCATAGGAACTGGGATTGGCAATTTATACCAAGCCCTGTTGTCTATTGCAATCTCTCCTCAGAACTAACCAACAGCATAAAATAACTATTGAAATTCATTTCTTGCAGTTTAGCCAAGGACCTAGACAAAATATGGCTACAGGATTTCTTATGGGAATATTTGAAACTGCACATTCAATTTTTCAAATATATAGAGAACTATTGAGATTACCCATTATTTATGTTCAGGAGCTTTAAAATTTAAAATAATTTAATAATTTGCCCATTCTATTTAATTTTTCAAATTTATTGGCCTTCATGTATTCATAGTATTACCTTATTCTTCTCTTAAAATACATAGATTGTGTAAATATATCACCTCTAACATTAAGAAACAAAAGTTTTGAGGGAAGATGGCAGAGTAAAAAGCTCCAGAAATCAGTTGATCCACCAGAATGACTATTAAACATATAGGAATTGTCTAAATCAACAATTTCAAACTCTGTAGACTAGGAGAACACTGCACAGCATCCAAGAGAGTAAAGAGAGGCTGTTAAATTGCAGCAAATATTGATGACTTGCATGCTCTGCAGTAGCTACCATCACTCACCCACCAGACTTGCCGCAAGCAGCAGGAAGTTTTCAACTCACCTAGTTCCCCAAGATCTGAGAGGGAGTGTGGTCTTAAAGCTGACTACCATTTGATCACTGGTGGCTGTCTCTAAGTGTTGCCATTCTTCCAACCCTCCCTAGGCAAAAACTGCAGAGGAGACTTAAAGAGAGTATGTTTCCTCAAAACTACAAAACAATTAAAGGACTGCATTTATTGAGCAAGTGTCAAATCAAGAAAATGAAACTTTAAGGAGCCAAAGGAGAAGCTACTGGGATCTTTCCTGGCCCCTTCCTTACCATCCTTTCAGGACAGTTTGGAGCTTGCCAGAATTCCCTCTGTAAGTCACTGGTCATGTTACAGCTGGGAAAGACTGACATGTGAAATTCCTCCCTGGCATGTTCCCCTCCCAGAATTTGTCCTTCAGGCCAAATCAGCTTGAGACAGCAAAAATAGTGTAAGAAACAATTGAATTGGATGGCCAGGACAAAGGCTTACCTGCTTTAATTGTAGTGGTAGAACAGTGAAGAGGGAGAAGGTCTATTTCCTAGGTAATAGAGGAGCCATTCAAATTCTTGTATTTAAGGGAACTCCTCAGGCAAATAAGAAGAACAAGGCCAGGAAAAGACACACGACCAGAAAAGACTAGGGGGATCTTGCACTTTGGATTAACCTTGAGATGAGCTGCTTTTAAAAACATTTTTTAATTAAAGAAGTTGTGTATATGCAGACCTATCATGCAGAAAATACATGATTCCCATAAACAACTGTGGGAACCCAGGGCCCCCTCTAAGTCCTCAGCACAAAGCGCCTGTGTGACTGAGACATAAATTAAAGGATAACAGCCTTCCCCAGAGGGAAGAGAATGTTTAGATGTTATCATAAACTATTATCTTCCCAAAGCCGTAAATGTCCTTGGTAAATGTCCTTCCTAAGAGCTTAAAGAAAACATCATCACATCCCATGTGTATGTTTCCTGTGACCCTAGCAGGAACTCTTTTCTCATACCATATGCAATATCCTTGTTCTGAGACCCCTTATATCACCCCTCATTTTTCCTGTCTCTTTGCAGAGCACTAACCTCATTCATTCTTTGACCGACCACCGTCAAAGTCTCTCTCCTCTCCATAAGTCCCCAAAAATCTTGTGTATGACTAAATGCCAGGTGTGTTCTTTCATCTTGTGTCCTCACCAATTCATGCCCCTCAGGAGTTGGGTTATAACAATTGGAGAGACACCCAGGAGAATAAAGGATCACCAGCAGTAGTGGGTATGAGCTCAATGAAAGGAGAATCTTGGGGGAAATCCTGGGTTGGCTTGTAACACCCATGTGGGAGGTGTGGTTACCCTCCTGGATGAATAGGGAATGCTGAAAGAATATGGGGTCATCCACTTGCCTGACTGTTCTGAAAATCCATGTGAGTATGGGGATGCTCCAAAAAAACTGATGGGAGTAGGAGTTAACTAAGATAGGGCAAACATTACTGCAGCAACTCTGCAAACCCCATTCCACGTGGATGGTGCTACAGTGGTCTAGTGGGGGCTAATAGACTTAGTTTAGCTGCTGGAGAAATAGAAAAACTTAGCAAGATTAAAGTTCTCTGTTCTGTTTCCATGTTAATTCTAAGTAGATCTGGATAGCCACATTAATAAAATTGGTACTGCTAAAATTTAGTAACTTTGAACCTAAAAACTGAAAAAAAAAGAAAGAAAGAAGTGCTAGCAACTTTTCTAAGTCTGCAATTAAAAATACGTTACAAAAATGAAAGATCATAATACTTGTGTAAACTGAGGAAGAGTTTAAATGAGTTGTTCTTTTGAGAATGTTTTAAGTTTTAGTCACATTTTCCTTTGATTTGAATTTTTATCAAGATGTTAAAATCAACTGTCAATTTTGAATCAATAGCTTTCTCCTGAACTTTGAATCTAAGTGTACCCCTGAAGACTAATCAAGAATATAAATGTTAAAAGTTTGTCTTTCTAAATGGCTAAATTAGTGCTTAACTGCATTTATACTGCTCAAGTATTCCTAACTGGTTGCTGGTTACTAATAAAAGTGTTTTACAAGATCAAGCTTGCATATTACAGGCAACACTTATTCCAGAGAAGTTCTGAAAAGCAGTAAAAATCAGAGATGTGAAATGATGGAGAGTTTGTGGGTCTCCATATCCCATGTAATGGCCTACATTGACTTAGGACAAACATTGCATGCACATTACACAACAATAGTGTAAAAGGCAACAGAATAATAGGAGTAATATATACACAACTTTGAACAATAATGAAGGTACAAGTTTCACCTTGTGACCCAGTAAGAATATCTAAAGCCATCCTATTATGTAAAACTACCATTTGTAGTTGGGTCATTTCTTTGTTTACCAAGGAATTGCTGTTTTGGATTCATTAATTGCTTGAGCAGTGTATTTGGCTAAGCCTTTATGATTTTTCAGTGACAATTGTGGTACCACCTGGCACAATAAAACAAAATAAAACAAAGCAACAATTGTTAATGGGTAGAACCACCAGGGGGCATGCTTTACTGTATATCTAGCCTTGATAGTAAAATTACGCAACTCAAGGGGTAACTACCCCACATCACAGATTTCCTCTACTCATATTATGCAATCAGGGAAAATGCAATCTAGGGTGACAGACTCAGCCATTAACCATCCTAAACCATAATATCCTAATAAAGGCTGGGGCTTATTCACCTGCTCCCTTAAAGGGATAAAATATATACATATATATATGTGTGTGTGTGTGTGTGTGTGTGTATGTGTGTGTGTGTATGTATGTATAATTATGAGTGTCATTGAAAGATGGCAGCTGAATCTCAGTCTTAAATGAGAAGGTCTTATTCCCAACTTGTCAATGGGTCATATTCTGCCATGCCAGTAAGGTGTTCCATGCAGTCCAATTTGTAGTAACAATAAGGAGCATATCGTGCTGGTCTAACAGTATACAAGCAGCATTTCCATTATTAGATAACAAAGTAGTCTGGGACTTTCAAACTGATCCTCATGACCACAGTCTTGGTAGGCTTTGTTCTGACCAGCCATCTTCCCTGTTTCCTATGCTAGCCTGCCTCAAGTTCCCCATAAGAGAGTTTACACCATTATTCTTAAGGGGGAACTGAAAGGCAGATGCTCATGCAGAAAATGATAATGAGAGGAGAGAGCTTAGTTTTTGATCCTGAAGCCCTGGGGAGTGAACCAAGTCTTTCACTTACTAGTTTATAGGTGGCCTCGTGGAGAGAGGACAGCAGATGAGCCCAGAAAGAGATGAGTCTTAGGAAGAGAGATGAACCTTATGCCAACCTAGAGCTGAGATTGGAAGAAGCTGGTACCATGGAGACTTAAGAGGAAGAGGAAGCCTGAACCCTCACAGAGACCAGCAGCCATCTTGCTCCAACACATGAGAACAGATTTTAGTGAGGGAAGTAACTTACTCTTTATGCTCTTGTGACTGTAAGCTTCTACCCCAAATAAATATCCTTTATAAAAGCCAACAAATTTCTGGTACTTTGCATCAGGAACCCTTTGGCTGACTAATATAGCCATCTAAATATTTCAGTTTAGAAAATGGTTTTACAAACATCCAAAAGCTATACATAACCACATAGACTGTAATTACTCCATCTCAAGGCAAATTTCACCTTAAAAAACACATTCCCTTACTTAATGCTACCTTCTACATTACCTTTTATAACTTTCTAAACTCATTCAAGTCTTGTCTTAGATATTTCCACCCTGATTTTATGAAAACCAACCTTCTTATCTTAGGATAAAGCATATTCCCTTACACAAACTTATAAAATTTTAGTCATAGCTAAATATATAAATAGTCAATTCATAGCATTGACTATGAATTCACTTCCACAAACCTTTTACTTCTTTGTATATCAATTTAAGACTCATATCCCTCATTCTGATTGTGAAGAGGAAAAAAATATTCACTTCAATTTAGGCAAAAACAATTTTTTAAAAAGACGTTGTTAATAATTTCATTAGCCAAATGACTGGAATATATTGTAATTATATAATTATAATTATTTGTTTAATCTTAATTTTGGAAATATACTTCCATTTCCTTCAAGGCTTTTTTCTTTACTTACTAAAATTTGGCTATAGGATTATTACTGTCATCTCAAAAGCTGTTAATATTTAATTGGGAAATTACAGTACAGACTATACAAAACAAGGTTGGTTTTGTAATATCCCCTCTGGCCCTATCATTTTAATTTCCAGGCTTAGTAGATAGAATTCTAAACTAAACTCACATCTCCCCTATCTTTCCACACCCAGCCAATCGCCTTTGTTTCCTCAACTGGTATTATTGTATTTCATTCAAATTTAGGAGAAGACCTTGGATGTAGGATAGTCTATAGAAAGATTATGGAAGAATTCAGGATAAACATTTTAGTTTCCTTCCTGTAAAAAGTTTCTTTATTCAGATTTTATGTGACTTTTAATCCTGTTTGGTTTTTCTAATTTGAAATTTAGGAGTACTCATTTACTAATATAAGCAATTATTTAATTTTTGGCCATTTGAATAGAGCTCTTTTTAAGAATTTTCATTTGTTAATTTAATATTACCATATAGAGGTATGAGAATATACACAAATGCAAAAAAAGTTAAGACACACCCAATATAAACTCACAAATATGACCCATAAATCTTACTCTGCCACCTGCAGAGATATTCTCCTGTCTATAAGTCCCAATAAAGCTTATGTCTGATTCTCAGCCCTGTGTATTCTTTGGTCTTGTGGCCTCATCAACTTTTGTCTTTCAGGTGTCAGTTTGGAAAAGCAACCTTATTATTAACACCTTGCATTGATGTGGTACAGTTGTTACAATTGATGAAAGCAGATTTATAATTCTACTATTTGCTATAGTCTGTGGTTTAACTGTGTAGTGAAGTTCCATGGATTTAAAAAAAAATATTCCTATACCATTCATAAAACCAAACATTATCCCTTTTAACCACATCAAAATGTATATTTCACTCTTGTTATTTTCATGCACAATGTGCTGTCATCAGTACAATCCATTACCAAAACATTTCCATCATTGCAAATAAGAACTGAATATATTGTAAGTCTTAACTACCTATTCTGTATTCCCACCCTATCCTCTTATAACCTATATTCTAGATTCTAATTCTGAGTTTTCCTATTCTAATTATTCCATATTGATGAGAGCTTACAATATCTGTCCTTTTGTATATGGCTTATTTCTTTCAAGATGTTTTCTTCAAGGTTCATGCATGTTTTTACATGTATCAGAAATTCTTTCCTATTTAAAACTAGAAAGTATTCCATTGTTTGTACATACTAATTATCAAAAGATTGGAACAACCCAAATGCCCATCAATTGATGAATGGAAAACAAAATTGATCTAGCTTTTTGATTGGAGTTATAAACTCAGAAGTCCTCCAGTCAATGCAAAGACAATTTGCATAAACTAAAAGGTGCTTTTTTGCATTGGTTGATTGGTTATGTTAAATTCAGGTACCCAAGAAAATCTCCCTCATATCTCTACCTTGATACAAACTCAAGAAACAGACAGCTCAGTGACTATATACCAGAGTTAACAATTTGCAATATCATGATGTAAAGTGTGCAATAAATGATTACAAGACAAAGAAATAAACAGGAAATGATGGTCCATTCAAAGGAAGGTGATAAAACCATCTAAACCTGATATCCAGAAAACACCAACAAAGGACACTAGGCGGTGCAAACAAGACAAAGACTTAAAACACAAAAAGATCTTCAATGTGCTTAAGGAGATGAAGAGAAAGAACTAAAGGATGTCAGGAAAACAAAACATGAACAATATGATAAACTCAATAAAGAGGTAGAAATTTTTAAAAGGAACCAAACAAAACTGGAGTTTAAGACAGCAATAGCTGAAGTGAAAAATTCCCAGGAGAGGTTCAACAGCAGAATAGAGCTGGCAGAAGAGAGAATCAGTGCACTAGAATACAAGACAATTTAAATGAGTCAGGCTGAGAACTAGAAAGTAAAAAAGATTTAGAAGAAGCTAAAATAGCCTACATATACCAATATAAGCATTTTGGTAGTCCCAGAGAGAGAAGAAGCCATAAAAGGACTATAAGAAATATTTGAAGAAATAATGACTGAAAACATTGCAAATTTAACAGAAGATGTGAATATGCGCATCCAAGAAGCCCATTGAACACCAAACAAGATCAAAAGAGTAGAGGTAAGGAGGCAGTGCCTTGAAATGCTTAAATTGCTGAGAGAAAGAAAAAGTTTGGATTGTTATATTTTATAGCTTTGCAAGAAATTTTATAAAAAATCTAGGCAAAGAAAAGAGTCAATAAAAGGGATGACCCAATGTAACTATAAGACAAATTTGTGGTCAGTTTGCAATCAATGTCTAATTGTCACATTAATGAATGGATGAAAGCTTATGTTTTACACAGTCTTGAGACTTTATTTATTTTGGGAAAAAAAGAATTTAAAATATGGAGTATGTACTTCCATGAGCTATTTTATCCAAGTATGAGGAATTATCAGGCACCCAGTGGAGCTGCAAAAGCTATAGCACATCTTCTACATTGGTCTGCATGCAATGCATTTCTGGCCCCTCTGGATGTCCTTTTTCAAAAAAAATGCAGGATAATTTTGTAGTAAGTTTATTTAGGAATCATCACATGCATTGATTCACAAATTCAACCTCAGTTTTTTTAGGATGATTGTAGAGGTCAAACAAATAACTGATTAGTCATTAAGGTAATGTGCAGTTGTGAGAAATTTTAATAATTGTTTAACTCATATTTCATCAATGAAAATTCTCATTGTATTCTTATTAGTTCAGCACTGTTATAAGGCTTATTATCCTAATTTTATTAACAAAGACTAATAATTATCAGGCACAAAAGTACAGTGTATTTAGTAGTCAACTGTAAAGAAATAATAATAATTAAGAGATGTTTCTTTGATCTATTTTGATTTAATTCAGTTCTATTATGCAGCTATGTGGGCTCTTCTAGATCCTTTACATTTCATAAAATGTTACATTTAGGTTTAAATGAAAAAAGCTTTCTTGGAATTTTTGAATTATTGCTTTGAATCTAGGCACTACTTTGGCACTAGAGATAATTGGCATTTTAAAAGTAGATAAATGTGGAATGTCACTTTATTTATAAGGTGCTCTTTAATATATCTCATCAAATTGTGGTTTTCAATGCAACTGCCTTAGAAATGTTTGCTAACAATTAATTATTAATATTTCATTAAATAATAATAATTTTGATGATATTAAATATCATGTTATAAATTCAAAGTCTGATTTTTTGTTAGAAGTAAAATGTTTACATTGAAATTCTGTGTATTGATGTTTTATATGATAAACTTCCTAATCTCATTTATTTTTTAAAGGCTGTCCTCCATATAGATTGGAAGATAGAAAACTGCATTTGTTTATAGGTAATAATGTTGTACATGTGGAAAATGCTAACAAAAGTAAAGAATAGCTATTATATTTGATAATGATCAAATAAATTGTAGTCTAAATAAAGAATTCAGATATATACTGGTATGTTCCTTTTTTTGGAAGATTTTGTGTAGAATTGGTATTATTTCATCTTTTCTTTTTGGGAAAATGCAACAATTATGCTCTATATACACAGGGTTTGTTCTTTGTGATGATTTGAAACTACAAATTCAGTTTCTTAAGAAATATAGGGCTTTTGAGATTATATATTATCTACTTTCCTGAGATTTAAAAAATTTATAATAATCAAATAATTTGTCCATTCTTCCAAAATTGTTAATTTTTTTGGTTTTAATGTGTTCATAATATTCCCTTATTATCATTTAAAAATCTGTAGATTATGTAATGATACCTGTAACATTAAGAAAAAAGTAATTGTAAACAGTGATGTAAGTATCCTAGCTATCAAGGAATTAAAAACAAATAAAAACCAAACAATATAGAGAAAAGGATAAAAAAATAGGGGATCAATGTAATGTCATAAATAGCAGTCTTACACAAAATTATCAAGAAAGTAAAGTTGATTCTTTGGAAAGATTAATAACATTCAGAAACCTTTAGCATGATCAACCAAAGAAAGGGAGAGAAACAAGACAAAATTCCAATATATTGGAAATCTTATATATTGCCAGTAGTCATACAAAATTAAACAGACACATTGAAATGCTGTTTGACATTTTTTATAAAACCTACCAAGAACTACCATCCAGTCATTTCACTTCTAGGTGTTGATTTACAAGACTACAAAGTTGCATACCTGGAATCAAAGAATCAATTAAATGTAGTATGAGTAACTTATCTGTGCTTATCAAGAAAAATAAGTTGCATATCCTCACATTTCTACCATTCCTTCTCCTGCCTGCAATCAATGTTAAAGAGCAGCTGAACAAATTAAAGTCAAAGGTTAGAAACAATTTTTCCTTGACCATGTCCTGAAATTTAATATCCATTTCATGGTCAGATTGCAAATACTCTTCTGAACAGCATTCTCTTTGATTACAAAGTTCTTTCCTGTGACCTTTCTGCAATAAATGCAAACAACATCCATGCCACACAGTAAATTCATTAGTTATTATTTTTTAACAGAGATTCAGAAGAGTTGACCTCCAGAAACCACTTTAAGTCATATTCTCTTATACTAGTTTCTACATTGCATAATCAATTTTGAATGCCACTATATGTTATATAGGTAAAAATATATCAAAATTAAAATGATTACTTATAGATTTTATCTTCTCATTACTACAGAACATGTGTCATGATGTGTCCTATTTGTATCAGAAGTTTTTAATAAAATCACCATTAATTTTTTTCATTAAAATACACTGCTCAAGAAAGCATCATCTTCATTCCTTTGACAAAGATTATTTTTCCTCAGGTAATTCTACCTAATCCATCTTAATATCCACAAAAATAATTACATGCTCATATTATTTTTGCATGGTAGCATTAATACTTGAATAGATGGTACTTTAAAACTCTAAGTCCTATCACCTTCATGTATAGCATTCTTGAGAGCAATAAAATATTTAATCTCTGGGAAATTTATGGCTATATAATTTAATTGTGTGCTTCATTCAAAAATAATGTTTGGCTCCAAACTTTTCTCATGGCATTGTTCATCTCTGTATTACTGAGAGTATATATTAGGGGATTGAACATAGGTACAATGGTGGTGTAAAATAGTGCAAATATTTTATCCTCAGGGTAAGTGTCAGGTGGCCTAAGGTAGACAAAGAATGAAGCTCAAAAAATAAGGCAACCACTGTGATGTGAGACCCACAGATATAGAGAGCTTTGTGTCTTTCCTTAGCTGAATGATTTCTTAAAATGAATTATGTAACAACATAAGAAACAAATAAGGTAAAGATTACTAAGGAAAACATATCTGAATTCACAACTACAAGGACACCAGTGATATAGGTATCAGTACAAGCAACTTTTAGCAGTGGGAAGATACAAAAAAACAGTTATCCCTTTTATTAGGACCACAAAAGTGCAACTGGACTACCAGATAAAATTGAGGAAAGGAATGGAGAGCTCCACCAACCCAGGCAGCTAGGTTTAGTAGGTTGTATCTTGTCCTGTTCATGATAATCATGTAGTGCAGAGGTTTTCAGATGACAATGTGGTGATCAAAGACCATGGCAGCAATAATGATCTCAATGCTTACAAAGAAGTGCATTGTAAAGACCTGTAACATGCAATTTCCATAGCAGATGGGTTTTGTCCCCACTATCAAGTCACTGATCAGTTTGGATGTAACACTAGAGGTATATCAGATATCTATACAGGATAAATGACCAATGAAATGTACATGGGTTAGTAAAAAAGGGAATTGCATCAAATGGAGACAAGGATTAGGAGGTTTCCTATCAAGATGGAAACATAACAGAATGAAAAGAGCACAAAGCAAAATGATTTTATGTTCTGGTTATAAAAAAGTTCCAAAAGAATGAATTCTGACATATTTCTGTGGCTTTCCATGTATTTCAGTTTGGTGTATATTCTATGCAGTTGAGTTGAGAGACTGAAAGAAAAAAAATCATTTTGATTTAAAATATAAATATATCACAGTAATAAAAATTTACCAAAAATGGATATTTATGCATAGGATATCATATTATTAGTTATTCATGGATTTATTTTGCTTTTTCATTTTTATAATGCATCTTACTTTACAAAACATGTGAAAAATGTCATAATAAGAATATAATGCATTTTAAAAATATATCAGTAATGATTAAAGAATATTTTTAAATAGTTTTATCATAAAGAAAACATGTTATTCTTCTGAAGTATATTTTCTGGATAAAACCAAATGTTTAATTTACTCAACTAAAACAACAGCTTTTGCATGTTTTAAATATTTAACTCCCTACAGCCATGGAGTCAAATTTCCTTCTTTCCACATGAATGGAAGGCCTCTTTTAAATTTCTGGAACTTTTACTGCATGAAATGAAATGTTTGAAGCATACCAAATTAAATCTGTGAACTTGAATTTGGTAGAGCTTATTGTTTTTTGCTTTATAGGCAAATTTGCATTGTGGACATGCAAAACCAATGAAGCTTCACATATATCACATAGCAAAGAATGGTTGAAAATTATACACTAAAAGAAAAAGCTTGTCAATGACTAAAGTTCTGAAAAACAAACTGTAACTTCAATCATTTCTACTCCTTTTATTTCATACATTAGGTGAATTTTTTAAATGTATGCTCTCATTTATGTTTGTGATGACAATTGGTAAAGGAGATACATAACTGATAAATTGCCCAAGTTTGTATGTACTATTTCATGGCTCTTGGTAGAAATTTTATACACATTCTAGGCAACAAAAAACAAGAGTCCTTAAAAGATATGATAAAAGGTAACTGTAACAAAATTTTTGGTCTGCTCACATTCAGAGTTCAAATGCTGTACTATTAAATGGATAAAATATTGAGTGACTGTTTTCTTTTGGAAAAAAGAGAATGTAGAATAGGGGGAAAAACTCACATGAGCTATTTTACCCAGGGTTGGGGAATTATCTGGCACTCAGTGGCACCAAAAAAGCTACACAACATCATCTACCTCAGTCTCAATCCAATGTGACAGCCATATCTCGAAACTTGAAATGTCTACATTTTAAGGAGAAGATAATTTTGTAGTGAGTTTATTTGGAAATCCTCTCATCTAGTGCTTCACAAATTCAAACTCTTTGTCTTTAGGTTGATAAGAGTTATAAAATAAGTAGCAGGTAAGACATTTTACCAAATTATCCATTTGGGATAATTTTAAATTATTATTTAATTATAATTTTATTAATGAGAATGCCTCATTGTATTACTCTTAGATCATTGGTACTGCTACAAGGCTTAGTATCATTTTTTTTAACAGGTTGAAAAATTAATTATTAAGCACAGAGTGTTTAGCAGTTAACTAGATCTAAACAATATTTTATAATCAGGGGATAATTAAATAAAGTTTCTTCTACTTATTACAATTGATACACATTTTTTGTTTATGAAATTGTGTGATATTAGTTGTCAAATACATTTATTCATGTAAAATAAATGATTTAATGATAGTTATTATATAAATAATTTGGTAAGCAACTTAAACTGGATATTACTTTCTTGCTTCCAGCCCATGATTTTCAATAAAAGTGAGTCAGAACAAAAGTATCTCAGTAATTAGTATCAGTAAGCAAGATCTGTGGATATTAGAAATCAGCTATCCCAATTCTCACTCAGTTTATTACTACATATCATGCATGCAATGGGTAGAAGGATGTAATGGGGTAGAACTTTGGGAGGAAGTCTTGTAAACATTCATATCAGTAGAAATGATTTTGGAAGATGACCAGTTACCAGATCACCCAGTCTGCCTTCCTGAATATTTATGCAAAGTTATATGTTGTAGTTAATATAAATATGTGGTCCAGAATTCTCTGATTCTAAGCTTTGTGTAACAATTGTACTTTAGTTTTATGTAAATATATATTTATTAGGTCAAAATTCTTCCATGTCCTCAAGATCAGGTGAATGTTTTATCTATGAATGCTGTTAAAATCCCATGTTGCGTTCTGAGGGAACATGATATTACAATCACTGCTAGTAGCAGAGGTTAAGGGAAACTCAAATAGATTTAGATGAGAAGAATCATTGTCACTGAAACAAATAATTATTGACCATGTAGAGATAGTGAAAAAATAAAATCTCCTATGGAAGTATTACAATCATAAATGATCAAAAGGCTTAGCCAAAAAGTGTGTCAGAGGCTAAAACAGTGGTGAGACAGATGAGTAGAAAGGTTAAGGATTGAGCCTAAACAGTTGTGAATTGTTTCAAATCAAGTAAGCAAGATTTTGGATATTAATATCTTTATTAATACCTTTTAGCCTCATTTTCCTCAGCTTTACAACTGAGAATTTGGTACATGCTTGAAAAAACATACTAAATAATACATTAGGTAATATGAAATATCCCGTGTCATGCATTGTTCCTTTCACACAGGCCATTTTCATTATACATTCCTTCTTTACTGAACAAGATTTAGCAACTATTTAAATAACCATGCACATATATACAGAGAGCTCCAAAAAGAAATACACAACAACAAATATGAAAGCAGAATATAGGTACAAAGGAGATCAGCTAAACTTCAAATTTGATAAACAATGAAAAAAATTATTCTGATAACAAATTGATTATTTAAGGCAATTACTAACAGAAATCGCTAGCCTGAATTTCTCTTTAAAAAAAAATAGTGAAATGATTACTTTTTCATTGTTAGATTGAATAAACATTTTGCATTTCCCTTTGTATGAGCTATAGCATAAAAAGAATAAATGTTCTTAGATAAAATACAGTTTCCACCATAGATTCAAATTTCCTCTTGGGGTATCAAATTACCATGTTACAAGCATACCTTAGATGAAACAGATGAAACTTTTTTCAAATTTTAGGATTTCAGGTTGTTGGAGTGGTAGGAAATTCTTCTTTATTGCTGATATTCAAATATAAACGGGACTATTCCTTGATAGGATTATGGAGGAAGATACATAGGCACCAGAATGGGACTCCATGAAATTCACTGCAAACAGTTAATATTTTGTAATTTTAAGACTATTCTTTCAACTGCAACTCCACCTGTAAATCATATACAATTAAAATTACAGTGTAGTAAACATTTTCATGGCTATCATATCATCTCATGTTTCAGGAGAGTTACAGTCCCAAAATGAAATGTAAACAGCAGGTAACCACCTTAATTCATGGTAGTTGGACTTTCTCCAAGCCAAGGTGGCATGGGTAATTCACTGACCAGCAAGTCTGAATCAATTTCAGATTAGTTTTACGTGGCATCTGGAAAAATTCTCCCTGAGAATTCTGCTAATTCTTCTTCAATAATAGAATCTTAAGTAAATGAAGAGAAATACAAAGTAGTAATTTCAATAAATCTAGGTTAATTCTCAAAAGTATTTGGTAAGCTCAAAATGTCTTTGAACTATCTATGTGTTTGCATTTGGAGTGGATTTTAAATATTCACTAAATCTATCAGAGATGCAATCAGAAATAAAATTTTATTCTGCAGAAAAGCAAGTTGGGACCTTTGAATGCAGATTTAATAACTGCACTAAAACTCAGAATAAAAATAAACTGGATGGTTTTTAAAATTCCCAGATAAGATCATTTAAGTCCTAGGAGTCATCTGTTTTATGCCCATTAATTAAGTCCTAGGAGTCATCTGTTTTATGCCCATTAATTAAGGAAATTAGTTTGGAAGAAGAGAATATGACCTATGTGATAATGCAAGTATTAGTAGTTTTGAAAGTCCTTAGAAATTATTTTCCCTAGAGCAATCAACCATAATCTCACCAAGTGCTCCTAAGCTACTGTCCACATGAAACCCCCTTGTGCCTCTGGCCATTTGCTTTACAAATTTGCCTTTGCCTGACTAGGCACTGTTTCTCTGGAGGCTCCAAAATGCATCATCAGACACATAGCAGTTCAGGAAACCCTAATGGCTCTGTGATTATCTAAATTTCTAGGAGGAAAGATGAATGGTGTGAGGTTAGCTAACAGGAAAGTCTGAGGTGAGGAATAACAAAGAGCACTAAGGATAGACAATACAGTAAAAATATCAACCATTATTAAAATGTAGGTTAATACTACAAAATTTTCATATCAGACAAACCCATCCCCCCCCAAAAAGACACACAAAAATATATTATACTAAGTGAAGGAGACCAGACACAGAGTACTACATATTGTATGATTCCATTTATATAAATTGTAACTATAAACCAATTTATGAAGATGAAATTAGATAAGTGTTATGTAGGGCTTGGGAAGGAATGCTAGGGGTTGTGGAGTCTTTCTTTTTGGAGTAATGAAATTTGTTTAAGTCAACAAAAGTGGTGCTGATGCAAAGTACCTGAACCCTGTTGACTTTTATAAAGTGTATTTATTTGGAGTAGAAGCTTACTGTTACCAGGCCCTAAAGAGTCCAACTCAAGGTACCACAGATGTACTTTCTCACCCAAAGTCTATTGACATGTGTTGGCACAAGATGGCAGGTAACATCTGTGGGGGTTCTGCCTTGCTTTACCTCCTGAGGTTCTGTGGTCCCAGCTCCTTCCCATCTCAGCTGTAGGCAGGCATAAGGCTTATCTCTCTCCCTGGGACTCATTTCTTTCCAGGATCCACTGCTCTGCTCTCTTCACAAGGTCAGCTATAGACTATTAGGCTCATTCTCTTCCTGGGGCCTCTGCCTTGTCTAACGGAGCCTCCTATCATTTCTCACAGAACTGCTTCTGTATTCTCCTTTTCTGTGTGTTTACTTCCATGTGTGAGTCTCTTTTATACCCACCAAGGGAGTGGGGACTCAACCTTGCATGCCCTAATGACATGGTCAAATTAAAGCCCTATTCTTGATTTAATAAATTAAAATTGAAACCTCTGAATGTAATAAAATCTAATATGCTCAGAGGAACAGACCAATTTACAAACATGATCCAAAATCTGTTTTTGGAATTCATAAATAGTATCAAACTGCCACAAAATTGTTCTAAAATTTTTGAGATGGTGAATATATGACATTGGGATTATACTAAAAGCCATTGATTATACACTATGAATAGATCATATGGTTTGTGATTATATCGCAGTAAAACTGCTTAATAAGCAAATAAATAATTGTGCAAAAATCATCAGAAATAGTAGCTATGTACAGCATGGAAAACAGAGAGAAATTGAGAGGTAAGATATTTTCTTGCTTGTCTGTTTTATTATTATTACTATTGAAATAATGAAAATGCTCTAACAATGATTGAAATTTGAAAGCACAACTATGTGATTATACCAAATATCATTGATTGTACACTTTGGATGATTTCTATGCTTTATTAATATGTATCAAAAACATTGATTTGTTTAAAAAAAAAGAGTAACCTAGATGTATAGAAAGAGATAACTCAATAAAATCAGTGATCATTACTGAGAACAGGTTATTTATTGACAGACTAAGATTTCTGGAGTAGAATTCAGGAATGGGAGACAAGAGAAAGGAAAAGAAAAAAGAGTGAACAATTTCCCCATATGTATCTCAGATCTGAAAAAAAATGACTTAATTATAACATGATGAACATGATATCAGAAGAAATCAGCACACAAAATACAGCAAGGTGTTTACTCTGTTTACCATGAGGTTCTTTTTCCCACATCACTGCATTGGCACACATTGTAGAGACTCAGCACCCCAATGCACACAATGAAGTTCAGTTAACCTTTTTGTTTATGTACACAATCCATACATTAAAATTTTTCTTACATTTAAAATGTCAGGAAATCATATATGAACATAACAGTTCCCCTTTAAACCACATTCAGTTATATATTTCAGTGTTGTTAATTACATTCGCAATGTTGAGCTACCATCACCACCATGTATTACCAAAAATTCCCTTTGTTTGAAAAAGGAACCCTGTACATTTTAAGACTTCCTGTATTAGTCAACCAAATGGGGTACTGAGGCAAATACCAAAAATCTGCTGGCTTTTATAAGGAGTTTTAATTTGGGGTAGAAGCTTACGGTCACAAAGCTCAAGGTACCATAAGAGGTAGTTCCTCACTCAAAGTCTGTTGCCACATATTGAAGCAAGATGATGGGCAATAACTATGATGATTCAGCCTTCCACTTTCCTCTTAAGGCCTCATGGTCCCAGCTTCTTCCAATCTGAGCTGTAGGTTGGCATAGACCTCATCCCTCTTCCTCTGGGGCTCATTTCTTACTGGGCTCAGGTGCTCTGTTCTCTTCACAAGATCAGCTGTAAACTACCAAGCTCATCTCTTATCCCAGGGCTGTACGATCCTCTTTGTATTTTATCTGTGTGTCCAATTCTGTGTGAAAATCTGTTTTATCAGCCCACCAAGGGGATGATAAAATTCAACCCTGCATGCCTCAATGACA
This sequence comes from Cabassous unicinctus, assembly GCA_029593785.1. NCBI lineage: Eukaryota > Metazoa > Chordata > Mammalia > Cingulata > Chlamyphoridae > Cabassous > Cabassous unicinctus. Next base: position 23,266 of record JAQZBX010023726.1, read on the forward strand.
TTTTCAAATGAACACCCTAATCTTGACTTACTCAAAGGCGTCTCAGCTCAATCTAATACAATCAAATGGAATCACACCCAGAGGAACAGACCAGTTTAAAAATATAATCAAATATCTCTTTTGGGAATTCATAAATAATATCAAACTTCTACACTTCCCATTTCCTATCTCCATCCCTTCCCCTGGTAAACTATACTATAGATTATGATTCTATGATTTTGTTTATTTTAATTTTTTCATATCAGTGAGATCATACAATATTTGTCCTATTGCATCTCACTTATATCACTGAACATGATGTGTTCAATGTTTCTCCACTTACAGGAGCTTCATTCCATTTTGTGACTGAATAATATTCCTCTGCATGAATTTGTTTAACCATTCATTGTTTGATGGACACTTGGGTTGCTTCCATCTTTTGACAATTGTGAATAATTCTGCTATGAACATAGGAGTGTAAATATCTGTTTGAGTCCCTGCTTTCAATTTTTTGGGTATATAAACCAAGTGTGGGATTCCCGGGTTATATGGTAATTCTCATTTAACTTTTCACAGGAACTGCCAAACTTTCTTCCACAGTGACTGCCTATTTTTCATTCCCACCAGCAATGGGTGAGTGTTCAATTTCTCCACATCCTCTCTAATTCTTGTAATAATCTTTTTTTTTTTTAATAGCAGCCATTCTAGTGGGTGTGAAATGGTATACCATTTAAGTTGAAGATTTGATTAGCATTTTCCTGATGGTAATGATGTTAAACATCTGTTCATGTGCTTTCTGTTCAATTATATATTTCCTTTGGAGAAATATATGTTCAAATCTTTTGTCCATTTATTAATTAGCTTGTCTTTTTGTTGTTCTGTTGAATGAATTATTTATATATTCTGGATATCAAACCTTTATCAGACATGTGTTTACCAAATATTTTCTCCCATTGTGTAATTGATGGATGTAGGATGACTAAATACCTGAAAGTAACTTGTTTCTTTCCCTGTTGCTAGGATACAAAGGAAAAAATTTATGTAAATTTGAAGGTAATAAGATGCAACCCTCTCTTGCTCCCTAATTCCACTTTTGATGGTCAAGAGCATCCTGTTAAAGAAATGAACTATGAAAACCAGCTTCAACCATTTGGCTGGACCTGTGGATAAGAAGCCCCTTGCTGTCCTCACTTCAACTTGCCTAATTAACATAGTAAATTTCCTACCCTGAGGTGGAGCTATCTGCCCATTTTTTGATCATGAAATGTATATGCAAGTGTGATTTCCTGAACATATTAATTATATAATTATATAACTAGGTATGTATGTTCATCCATATGCATAAAAAGTAACGCACAATCAAAGCAAATGCTAAGTAATAACAAGTATTTAAGTGAGAGTAAAATCACAGCATAGGGAGTCAGGTCTGAGTCACTTTAGACTGACCTTGGCTCTTACCTCTGCAGATGTAATAAATGTGGGTTGGCTTAACTCTCATGTGGAAATTTTCATCTTGCCATCTCTGGTTATCCATAAAGGCCCTGCTTTGAGGCCTAACATAAGTTGTCCTTTTATTTCACAATAAAGTCCTTTGAGATGCAAAAGTCTTTAATTTTGATGAGGTCTGATTTATGTATTAGGTATGAGATAGGAGATCCTCCTTATTTTTTTTTTTCAAATGGATATCCAATTCTCCTAACACCATAATTTTTTCATCAAAATAAAAATGTATTTACATTGAATAAAATATGAAGAAATTGAAAAAGCCCATACAATGGGAGGAAATAGTTGGAACAATTTTATATCTTGATTTAACATGAAGAATACATAAATAACATCTGCAATTGAACAACAAAAAACAACTCAATTAAAAAATGGTTTAATCACTTCTCAGCCTTTGGGCCAAGACCAAGTGTAATATCCGTTCCCATCAGCCCAACATCTGACATATCTCATTCCGTGGACAATATATCATATTGATTTTCAGAATTAGGAGATGGAACAGGAGCCAACCCCATCCACTCCTTGCATTGACCTGCCATTGCAGTACCTCCAGGAGTGGCTAGCACCATATTTTGAAGAGACTGTTCTTTCCCAATTGAGTGACCTTTCTCCCCAGGTCAAAAATCAGTTGACCGTAAATGTGAGTGCTGATTTCCAGTTCTCATTTCAACTTGAACGTTTTATATATTATTTCTTATGGCAGTACCATGTTGTTTGATTACTAAGGCTATGCAATAAGTTTTAAGATCAAGAAGTATGAGCCATCTGATATCATTCATTTTTGTCAGTATGAAATTGTACTACACAAACAATGAACCCTAAGTTAAAGCATAGACTATAGTTAATAGTACAATTATTTAAAAATTAGCATTCTTCAAGTTTAACAAATATTCCACCCCAATGCAAGGTGTTAGTAATAGGGTGGTATTTTAGTTTACCAAAGGACTGCTGATGCAATCTGTTGGCTTTTATAATGGGGACTCATTTCAGGTAAAAGCTACAGTGCCAAACCATGACATGTCCAAATATAAGCATGAGCAGAGATGTTTTCTTACCAATGTCTCCTAATGTTGACCTTGGTGTTGGTGCCACATGGTGAAGCAACATGGCCAATGATCTCTGTGGAGGTCTCTGTCTTCTCCTCCAGAATATCCCATATCTTGGAGCTCAGCTGTATTCAACAAGTCATAAGGCTTGTCTCTTCCTGGACCAAAGTTTTTGACCTATCAGGGGCTTCTATTTTCCTGCAGTCCTTTCTCTCATATGGCAGAATCTAAAATGGCAGCCCCCTTTTCCTGGGTCTGTCTGTCTCTCTGTGTCTCCCTTTATATCAGACCCAAAAAGAAGGCAGAGGGTCAACAAGAATCATACACCAATGACATAGGGTCTCACACCCACAGAAATGGGTTAGATTAAAACACAATATTTTGTTTTTTGGGATTCACAAAATTCAAGCTGTCACTCACCACCTTCTGAAACCCCAAAAGAGATATTCTTTTCATATGCAAATACATTCATCACATCATCATATTTCAAAAATCTTAAATCATCTTTGTAGCAATGCTAAGAACAAAATCTCATAAAAATCAGTTTTAGCCATCAGTTTGTCTTGCCAACATTCTGTTCCAGCTGTAGACCTTTGAAACCTTCAAACAAATTATCTGTTTTCAACAAACAAAGGAAGGACATCCATAGGATAAACATTTGCATTACCATAAGGAGAATTTGGGAGGGAAAAGGATGCCATGGGTTCCCAACAGTTCTGAAAACCTACAGGGCATACTCCATTAGATTTTAAAGTCTGACAGTCATCCATAAAAAGATGATTACTGGTCCTCAGGACTTCATGGGGAACCACCCTTTCCACAGGCTAGCCAAATGGCATAATTTCAAGCATCTTGGTGGCAACTGAGCTCCAGAACTCACCCTTCAAGAACATTGGGGTAATGACCACCTTTTCTCCAATATCTGGAGGACACTCTCAACCCTGTTAGTAGAGTGAAGTGGTGACAACATTCCACAAAATCTCTGGCATACAGGCCCAATGACTTCAACACAGTGGCATGACGACCTGACTCTCCCTAATCTATGGGGACTAGGCCCCACCCTCTGAGAGCAGTGAGGTGGTGACCTAATTCTCCCCAATCTATGAGGGACAGGCTTAGCCCCTCAGAGCATTGGGGTTGTAACCTAACTTTCCCTAACATATGTGGAAGAGGCACATGACCCTCAGAGAAGTTGGGTGACAACTTAAATTTCCTCAAACACCAGGGAATGTGCTCTAACCTCTCTGTACCCTGGGCTGGCCAAACTCTCCCAGAACAACAGGATGGAACATACACTTTCTTCAAATGCTGGGGCAAACTCACCCTTTCCATACACATGGGTGGGGCCCCTCTCTAGGCCCAAGGAGATGTCTTAATTCCAGACCTAAGATTCCATGATTTTCTCTTATAGCTGTTTACCCTTCTAGCTCTCCCCTCCTTGTCCCTTTTAGTCCAGACATATAATAGCTTCATTCATACAGATCTCCAAAAAATCTTGTTGGTTTAGCATTCAGGAAACAGGGGTCCAAGCTATCAGACATTAAAACTTTCCATGTGTCCTTCCTGGATAACTGCATTTCCAATCTTGACTTACAAGTACCAAATTTAGTTAAATCTTCACATGGGCTACTCTGCAATTTTATAACCAAGATCACCTTTCCTCCAGTTTCCAATAATATCATCATCATTTCCTTCTACACCCTCAGTGGAAATAACTTTAGGGTACATAATCTTACCAATAGTCTCTTCCAAGCAGGCTAGGCCTTTCCTATCAAACATCTCACAATTCCTCAAAAAAATGTTTATGCCTTTTGGGATTCACAAAATTCAAACTGCCACAGGTGTTACATGGGAATCTTGTATTTTGTAAATGATTGTCATGTAAACCTACAAGTTCTCAAATATAGAAAAAAAAATTAAGAAATCAGCAATTTATAGTAACTTATCTGACTCAGATCGACTTTCATAAAGGAGTTATAGTGATAATTTATGGAGAAAATATTGGGCTGTTTAAGTCCATTATATAAATTACCATCACAATAATACACAGAATGATGTAGCTGGTCATACTTCTTATCATCCTTCTTCCAGGAACACACATACCTGGAAACTCATTAGAAATGCACATAGGTACCTCATTTTTAATGTGTAGCATTACCTGCTCAATTCTGAATTCATTCCTGGCCATCATTATTTGCTTTGTTGCAAAACTTTAATTTTGATGAGGTCCAATATTTATAATAGAGCATGCTTTTGAAGTTGTATTTAAGGACTTTCTTACTAACCCAATGTCAGAAAGATTTTCTCTCCTCTTTATTTAAATATTTGTACTTTTGTATTTAAATATTGTTTCAAGATTGACTTAGAAATAATTTTGTATTATTTTTGAGGTTTAGATTGAGGTTTAACATTCTATCACTATTTGTTGAAAAGTATATTCTTGCTCCATTGAAATGGAAAGAGACTTTTGTTGAGATTTAGTTGAGCTTATATGTACAGGTTTGTTTCAGTGACTACTTGCTTATTTGTATGAAAACAATATGTCATTTTGTTCTTCATAGTTTTATAATATACCTTGATATCAGGTAGTGAAATTCTCTAAATTTGCTCTTTTAAAGTCTGGGAGGTAATCCAGATCTATTGTATTGACATATAAATGTTAAAATCAAGTTGTAAATGTATAAAAAAATTTAACAGTTTAGAATTTACATGGGATTGCATTGACCTAAAGATTAATTTGGAAAGAATTGAAATATTAATGTGAGATATCCAATTCTGAGCAATATATTTCTTTTTTTTAAGGCCTTTCTATTCTCTCAACATAAGTAGAGTTGTCAATATACATTTCTTGCACCATAGTATGTCACAATTAGACATAAGTATTTCATAAAATTGATGCTATTACGAATGACTGCTTTGGGTTGAATTGTGTTCCCACAAAAATATGTTCAATTCCTTACCCCTGGTTCCATGAATTTGACCTAATTTGGAAATAGGATCTTCGAAGATGTAACTAGTTAAGATGACATGCATCTCGATTAGATTTTGCTTTACTCTAACTTTCTTAAAGAAGAGGGAAATTTGAACACAGAATATGCATGGGGGTAGAGGCTATTTAAGATGGAAGGAAAGATTGGAATGATGCATCTACAAGCAAAGGTACATCAAGGATAGCCAACATCTCTGAGGAGCTAGAGGATTCATGGAAGAGGTCTCATCTAAGCTTTCTGAGGGAGCATGACACTAATGACAAGCTGGTTTTGGACTTCTAGCCTCTGGAAGGGTTAGACAATAAATTTCCATTGTTTTAAACAACAAAGTTTGTGCTACTTTCCTAGGAATTTAGAAGTGATATTTTTAAGATTCAATTTCTGATTTCTTTTACTAGTCCAAAATGAAAAAAAAAATTTATATTGAAGTTATCCTGAAACCTTGCTAAACTCATTCATTAAAAAAAATCACCCAGATTGGATAAGAAGTAAAACTGTTTGTATTACAGATGATATGGTCATATATGTGGAAAATCTGAAGGAGTGTATAGAAGCCACTATAAGTTATTATTATGAGAAAAATGTTGCCCCAAAAGAATGTAATGTGGAAGTGTATGTATTTAATTCATATTATTTCTTTCTTAATATTTAATGCAATGCAGTATCTAAGCAATCTGAACATTGGGTTTCTTATTGAAAAAAATTTTTACATGCAAAGCAAACCTCAAGCAAATGATTGCACTATTATGAACTAAATATATTGTGTAAACTCATGGAGTTAATAGTTAGAATTTAGGTCCCCAGAAAATAGAAGGAGGGTAGTGAATAGAAAGCTGAGAGTTAATCTATGCAGAATTGGTAAAAAATATTGTTTGTAAATATTTGGAAATGAATAGAAATGGTGAAAGCATATTATGGTGTTTGTAACTAACAGAGCTATTATATGTGTACAGCAGTAGTTAAAAAGGAAAGACTAAGGTCATGTATGCTACTAGATGGAAAGCTAAAAACTGTAACATAAGACTGCATTAAATAGTAAAACCTAATGTAAAATTTAAATATGGGTAATATTGCATATATAGGACTTTTACAAAATATAAATACAGATATACTAAAGAGAAGGAAAAAGAATAGCAGCTATATGGCAGGGGATGCATTGAGAGACTGAGAGGTGATGAGTTGTTTGTTTTTAGTTTATTATTATTGGAATAATGAAAGTGCTCTAAGAATGATTGAAGTGATGAATTCACAAATATGTGATTACACCAAATACCGTTGATAGTACACTTTGGATTTATGTTTTTTAATATGTATCAATAAAATTGATTTGCTAAAAAATATATAAGTATATTGAGATTATCCTTTATTTATTTTTTCTGAGCTTTGGTGACTTACATTGTTCAAGGAGTTCCAATTTACTTAAGTTGCCTTAATATGTTCACTATTTCCATTTAGTGTCATATAAAAACTTTTGGATATATAGATATATCACAACTAAGATTTAAAAAGAAGAAAGCATTGTAACTAATGATCTAATTATCCTACTTATCAAGATTTAGGAAAATCAAATCAAGTTGAATCCAAACACCACTGAGAAAAGGAAATAATAAAAAGGAGGAAAGAAAAAAAGTCATAATCGTCTTAAATAGTACATACCAACATAGAAAAGTTGGTTCTTTAAAGGATTAATATAAATCAGAAAACTTTAGTTTGACCAATAAAGAGAAGAGAAAAAAATAAGTTCCTAAATAAAACTTATTTTATATAAAATATAAAATATAAAATATAAAATATTTAAAAAATTTATATTTCAATAAGACTTGTAACTATATATAAATATATAATTTACATATACATA
>JAQZBX010023727.1:0-19664 GCA_029593785.1 Cabassous unicinctus
GGATATTCTTGTATTGCCAGGAAGACTGCCCCGGCTGTAGAGACAGGAGTGGAGAAAGAGCAAAAGAAATTGTGCTGCTCCTTCCTGAGGAATTCTTTGAGTACCTCAACAGTTTCCATTCTCCCCTCCCCTCCACCCATATACTTCAGAATATAGAAAGCAGAAAATTCTTGCTCCCATGTGCCTTTTAGGCCAGAGAGATGGAAGTGATGGGAATATTTTAATCTCACATACATCCCTGGACTCATAAACTATACCCTCTCCTGGATATTTGCAAATGTTTTATTGACAAGCTTCTGGGCTTTGGGTCAGAAAGGTGGGTTGCACCGGAGGAAGGCTCTGCTTCCAGCCTTGGGAAGAGAGACAAGAGGTCAGTGTCCCTTCCCCTGGGCTGTTCCTAAAGAAAAGCCAGTAAGGGCTGGGGCACTGAAGCTGAGAGCAGGGGAAAGGCTGGCCTTGTAGTTCCCTAGAGCAGATTGGCCGTGGAAAACTGTCTCTTCAAGGCTGATGAAGAAGGGATGAGCAATGAGCAGGGATAGAGTTACATGACCAGGTAGCACAGAGTAGTGTGGCACTAAGGGTGAATGGCTGGGCAAATGCAGCTCCCCTCTCTCTGCCCTGGGATGGCAGGAGCCACCTGGGGTAGGACTAAGACACCTTCTTCACTTTGCTTGGACCTCTTCTTTGTTATCCCTGGGATTGAGGGAGTGGCAAATATGGCCCAGTATGCCTGAGAGAGCAGGGGCTTTCACAAGGCTGGGATACAGCTGAAAGGACAGAGTGTGTATGTCTTTACTGACCTCTGCCCTCCACGTATCTGTGAGAAAGGGTCTGATTGTATGTGTATGTGTGTTTGTGTGCATGTGCAGTGTGTGTGACTGCATGCATTATGAACCTTAAAGGGCTACTCTCATCGACATTGTTTCCACTCCTTTTCTCCTTTTCTTTCAGATGGTTTCCTAATGCTTTCCTAATCAAGCTATGGAATCAACTAACTGGAATGGGACAGGCTTCTCCAAGGAACATTGTCACCACTCCCCTCCTCCAATCCCCACATGCCAGATTCTAGGCTAGCATAAGGTCAACTCAATTAGCCTCTGTCTCCATGACAAATGAATCATTAGTTCCTCATCCCATGAGCAGAGCCCACTGGAAAGATATTGCCTTGGAGAGATGACATGTGCAAGTGAGAGCCCAGTTTTCATTTCCAGCTCTGCCATGGAATTAGTAGTATAAAGTTGGTAGTGCCGATGATGATTCTTACTTGTCTGCCCGACAAGGTCAAGACAATAAAATAGTATCATGCACGGGAAAGCCCTTGAGTTACTAATGTTTAACTGATATGAGGAGTTATTATGAAAGCTTTGTTTGCCCCCATTCATCTCTCTCATGTTCTTGCTCCCCTTTGCTTTCCCTTAGCAATTGGAAGGCACTACCTTCCAATTCTGGGATAAGAAGGTAAGGGAGAGACCACGATAGCAAAAGTTGAGGCTCCGTGATGGTAACCTCTGACCCAGTCCTTAGAGCCTCTCTCCTGCCCCTGGATCAGAGAGTATCCCTCAAATAGAAGGCCATTCTCTTCTCCCCAGGACTATTAGTCCTCATCCTTCACATTCTTCCCACAGCCTCTCTCACTTCCTCTCCACGGCCTCCTGAAACTGTGTCCAGAGTGGCATCCTCAAAGAGAGTGTCAGTACAAATTGTTTTGCCTTTACCTAGGTAGATCTCTGTCTGTTCATCTTTCTCTTTCCCTCCATGGTGAACTTGGAAGGCCAGGTAGAGACAATTCCCAGGCCCCATGGCCTCTGTTCCAGCTCCTTGAGGGCCTCAGGTCAGACAAAGATTACCCTCTCTCCTTCATACCCAGGTAAGCCAGGGTGGGGGTGCTCAGGACCCGAGGATGGGAGTGGAAGGAGGGATTGTCTGCAGACAAGGTACCTTTGCTGCCCAGAGCAACCCTCCACTTCATCCCAGCTGACACCCACCTCCTACCTTCTCCAAGCCAATTAAACTTGCAAGGTAGAAGACGGTTTCTCTATGGGTGAACTCAGATTGACTGACCAACTCCCACCACCACACACACACACATCTCCCTGATACCTTCCCTTTGTTTCCCTGACACTTCTGTACCTCTATCTTATCACTGTCCAACCTTTGCCTGGGGTTTAGGAATAGAAGTATATCCACTAAATTGCTTGGAATTTCCTTGGCACAGATCATCCTCCATAAAACATAATTCAATATATATTTTATGCCAAGCACTTCAATGCCAATAGAGAAGAGTATGATGTGTTGTGGGCTCTGCCATTGAGACTCAAAATAAGGGAGACAGGCAAGTAAAGGAACAAGGTCCATACTGAACTATTCTGTACACTAAGGGCATGAGGAAAGACAGGTGAGAGCACAGAAGGGAAAGGTACTGGCCCTGGCTGGATGGAGATGGATGCAGAGGGAAGAAAGGAGAGAATATGACATTTGAGTTGGGCTTCCAGGGATGAGCTGGAGTTTTCAAACCAGAGAGTCTGAAACATCTTCTTTTACTGGATATGGATTGATGTGGTTAGAGAGCCTGGTAAAGGGGAAATGCCATAGACCCTTACTTGATTCAACAGTGAATAAGGGAGTTAGATTTGCAACAGCCCCTTTGGCAGGAATGGGAGCTGAGGTCTATAGGATGAATGACACATTAACCTGTGCCAGAGCTAACAGTCTCAGGTTGGATCTGCTCTGGTCCCATGGGGGGAGTTTGCCCTGGCAGTGTCAACTGTTCATTTGGAACTGAAAGCATTTCAACAAGAACAGTGGCAGAAGGGAGAAGCAAGGGAATAGGAATAGATTTATCATGTACCAGGGGCTTACACATACTCTCTGGTCTAATTCTCACAACTATTATTATCCTTGTTTTAAAGACAAGTCACCTTAGGCCTAGAGAGGATAAGATACTGGCCTGAGGTCAAGTGACTGTTACTGTGTTCAGTTTGTCGACAAGGAAACTGAGATCACAGAGGTAGAGTAATTTGCCTAAGATCAGTCAACTAGTAATTAGTAGAGTCTGAATTTGAGCCCCAATTTTTCTGGCCCCAAGGTATGTGCTCCTGCCATTAGAAGAGTCAGAGCCCCTGAAACAAGGTAGCTCTGATCTCTTTCCTGGGAAGTTATTTCCTAGATACATTCAATTACAAACCACCCCACCCAAACTAAGATAATAAAACAAGTGACTGGCATTTATACACTTAACCACATATAAAGTCTTTTCATGTCCATTCTCCATTATGTTCTTTAATCCTAACAACCCTGTGAAGGGCGCAGGGCAGGACTGCCATCCCCATTTTACAGATGAGGAAGCTGATTCTCTGAGAGGTTGTGTGACTGAGGTCACAAGTCTCACCAGTGCAGATCCAGTACAACCACCAAGTACTTCCCAGCTCCCGGAGAGCCCTGTCTCCCTTCCCATCTGGACAGTGGGGCAAATCTCAGCCCAGGCTGTTGGGGGCACTACCCTACAACCAAGACTGTAACAAGGAGGGACAGTCACACTCATGGGCACTTGCAAGCCTCTGACTAAACATGTAATAAATCCCATCAGACAAACTCAAGGATATGCACACAAAATCAGCCCCCAAATTCCACACTGGTGTCCTCAATGTATGTACAAAAGGCAGTTCAGTGTTGCAGTGGTTCCTTCTGCACCATGGTCTGTGTAGAAGAACTTTGTGCCCAGCCCAGACACCAAAATGGTTCCTGGACCCCCCAGCAATTGGAGCCTCACGGCTTCCTTTGACACTCCAAAGTAGGTTCTTGGAGTAGAGAACTTCTGCTAAACAAGGAGAAGGGGGAGGAGGTGAGGGATGGTGAACTGGAGACCAGAAGTAAGAACTGCCCCCAGGGCACCGCGTGTGGCCCTCTGATAGTGTGATGGCTCCACTTGCCCAGCCAAGAGATCTCAATCAGGAGAGCACTGCAGGCCTCAGCAAACGCTTCATCCCCCTCCCGCCCCACCCATTCTCATACCAGCGCACTCTTGCTGAAACAATTCCAGGAAGGCACAGACAGACACTTTCTGACATCCACACTCCCACATGCACACACTGTGACACACGGGAGTGTACACTGTGTCTGGAATTGTGTGTGGTGAGGGGAGGGGAGGAGGTGCAAAGTTGTAAAATCTTTTTATTTTCCAGTTCCAGATACTGGAGTGGCTGACTAGGAACCACAGGCTCCTAGTGACCAGGTCCAGAATTGCCCAACAGCAGTCTGGAGATCCAATGTTCAGCTTCAGTCCCTCCCTGCATACCCAACTGGATCACCACCTCTTGATCCCCTTGGCTCCTGATTGACTCCCCCTCCCATCAGCAACCCACTGTACCCTGCTCCGGAATCTGCCAAAGAATCTGTCCTGCTCCTCATACCCCAACTTAGCTCTTCCTTGAAGTCTAGGAGTACTTCAAACCTTTCCCCTCTGTTGCTCCAACAGGAGGTGAAGCTAAAGCCCCAACTTTGGGAAGGAAAGAGGACTCCTGAGTAGGGGGCTCCCAACCCAGCCCTACTGTGCTCCCACCTAGGCTGCTTCCCAGACCCAGTCTCTGAGTGGTTCCCCACCCCCAGAGCATTTTCCCTTCTTTGCTGCGCTCCTTCCCTACCCCTTATTCTCTCTGCCCTCCACTCCTAAGAGCAGGCCTTCAGTAGGAAGCACACCTGCTTACTCCCAGTGTTGCCCTGTCCAGGGATTGTGTGTCTCTATACACAATAAACAAATGTCCCCACTCTAAGAACAAGTTTGGCATTTTGCTTGGTACTAATGACAGAGGTGGTGAGTATTTGGGTGAGTGTTGCGTTAAGTCAATAGAATTTGAAAGAGTTATTTTCCTCTATTCACGGAGTTTTATTGGAGTGGGGAGAGAACAAGAACAATGTGGGGAAAATTGAGGATAGGTGCTGCCACTTCTGGGGTGCTGCTGTAAAAAGCTAAGGTCACCAGATTGAGTACATGTTTTTGAAAAAGGATTTTGCTTGCTAACAGCCATGATATGATTTGGGATAATGGCTAAGCCCTGCCTCCTGACTCCCAAGCCAATGCTTTTTACTCACTGCCTAGTGGCCTGAGTCTCCCTCCCACACCCACTGGCTGAAAGACCATGTGGTTCTTACCAGAGAGGAAACAGCGGGTGGCATGGAGTGCAGTGTCTGGGGAGCCTGCTGCAGAGTGGAGAGCCAGCTCTACTCCTACCTTGTCACAGGAACCCCACCTAGTCCCCACGTCTACATTTGGCTTCTGGAGCTCTGAGAATCACCATGGTTGGACTCTCACCCCACCCAGAACTGCATGGGCCACAGGATCCTGCTGTTACAGGCTAGAGGACAGTCAGAGTGGAGGTTTCCCCAGGTCCTACTGCATGTCTTCTCATTGTCTTTGGTGACTCAGAGACAAAGGCAGAGGAACTGAGAGAGATAGGGGTCCTCTCTAATATGAGGATGGTTCCAGCTCCATTCTTCCTGTACTGGGGAGAAGATGGGGGCTGCTATGAGAAGCAAGGAGAAGAAGAGGGAATAGGGGAATTTAGGAACTGAAGGGCCTTAGTTTCACATTATCAGGAAACTAAAAAGGAAGTGACGTGCCCAGGTCCCACAAGTGATTTCTGATCAAAATGGGATTAGAATTCAACTGTCCCGTTTACAAAACAGTGCCAGAAGCCAACCCCCTTCACTGTGCATTAGGTGTATTTGTGAAGCTCCTCAGTGCTGTTAACACTACAGTAGCCTCTTTTCCTGAGGATTTTGGTGCCTGCAAGAGTAGAGACTGGGGCCAAGTGCAGTGGGATGAAGGGAATTGGAAGAGGGGGCAGAGCAGAGGGATCCAGCTTTGGTAGGAGACTTAGGGCTTGGCGAGGAAGAGACAAAGAGGGAGGTGGAAAAAATACAGGCTTGGGGGAAACATGGCAAGCAGGAGCAGAGGATAGTCCTGGGAAAGGCAGTGGACTTTGGCACCCTCCTTCCCACCACCAGCATCTGCACAGGGGCCCCCGCTGGGGTTGTGAGCTGTGACCCTAGCCTGCTGATGGACCGGCTGCAGCCTTGGGAGAGTCAGGATCAGGGCAGAAGCTCGGTAGCACCCATGGGAATCAGGGGGTCCCTCTAAAGTTTCAGGCCTCATCTCACAAAACCAGCACCCACTTCTTCCCAGGCCAGCTTTTGCCCCCTCTTGTCACCTTCTAGACTGGGGATTTAGAAAACAAGATGCTCAAAATCATTGAGAAGGGTGAGGGAGGGGCCACAAACTGAGCATGATCTTTTAAGGCAAACAGTCTTCCATTGTGTAAGTGGGAAGGGAGGGGAGAAGGATGAGTGGGGAGCGAGATAAGGACTGGCAGACAGTGGAGGGAAATGGATAAGAAAGGGGAAGGATTCATGCTCAAATACGCCCTTTGGACACATTCTGAAAAGGGATAAGGGTTGAGGAGGACGAAACTGCCTGTGAAATTCAGCATCTACAGACGATTATGAGGATGTGGGGAAACCGACATACATACATACACACACGACGTTCTAAAACATTGCCCTAACACACTGACTCATTTTGAAATAAAACAGACCACGTATTAATATATGTCAAATAACATGCAGATGTGCATCGAGAATCTGGATCAAGGTCATGCTGGTCTTTTTGGTCTCCACCTTCTCCTCCTTTGTCCCATTTCCACCAGCAGCTCAATCCTCCAACCATCTTCCTCTTGGCCCTTTCCCAGCTCTTTTCAAGGAAGCAGGCAGGGTCTGAAGTTTGACCTACAATGTGCTGCCTGGCCTGAGGGTTCACTAGGACAGAGAAGGTTGTACGAAGTGTCGGTGTGGGGCTTCAGGATGGAGCTACAATTAGAAACTGTCATGAGAAATGGGGACAAGGGATGGAAGTCACATTTTAGTGAAAAGGGCATGACTATTCTGGAACAACTTAGACCTCCTTACTTGTGCAAGCTGAAGTGACTTTTTAACTGCATGTGATTCTTCACAATCACAGGATGTCTGAGTTGAAAAAAGATCTCAGAGGATTTCTAGCACACTGTCCAGGCAGTGACACAGCACTAGAGCCCAGTTTGCCTGACTCCCCGTCAGACACCTTAGCAGTAACCATCTTGCCCTAAGTCTGGGCGGTGTTTATACTTCTGTGTGTGTATAGTATGGTTTCACCTGTTGACCTGTCATTTGCTCTTTTGCAGGCTTTATGAGCTGGCACACAAGGGCTTGTGAACCCAGTGACTGGGACAAATTCCAAGGCGAGTGAGCAGTGGTTCTGACCTCACTGACCTGTGGCTCCATCCTACCTGGCCGGCCCTGCTCAGGACAACAGAGCTAAGGAGATATCCTCCAAGAGGGCACAGGCAGCAGAGATGGGGGTGACAGAGAAAGCTAGACTGGGAAATAAAGAGGTAGCAATCAAAGAAAAAAACAATAAAGAAATCTAAAGTTCCACCAAAGAGATTCACACATGCACACACTAACACAGAGACTAAGACCAAGGGATCAGAGACAGAATGCAGAGACAGAGGCAGTATGAGAAGAAAAACAGAGGGAAACATAGAAAGAGACCAAACAAGCAAAAATGGACAAAACCAGAAATATATATCATATACATAAAATATAGTGTGTGTGTATATATATGTATGTATGTACCTATGTATGTATGTATATTGCCCTAAATCAGTGGTTCTCAATAATTTTTCCACTTTTGTCCCCCAGGAAACAGTTGGCAATGTCTATAAGCAGTTTTGGTTGACACAAGCAAGAGAGTACAGGGGAATGAACTGGTAAATGGAGGCTAGGACTGCTACTAAACATACAGCAATGCAACAACACATAGGACAGTCCCCACAATAAAGAATTATTCAGCCCAAAATATCAGTAGTGACCAGTTTGAGAAACCCTGCCCACAATGCACAAGTCAACATCAAACAGCTCATGTGCCCCTAAATCAGGGCTGTATCCTCATACTGCACACATATCATCTTTCTAACTGCCTCCAGCCCCTGCTGGGGTATGGCCTTTGAAGGAGGCTGGTCATATTTGGGTTGACCCACTGCTCATGGGACCCCTAAGTTGAATCCTGAAGACCTAACTTTTGCTTGGAGTTTGAGGCTCAGTGTGAGGCAGGAGGAGCTGGATAGAACAACCCCTTCCTGGGCATTTTCAGCTGGTTCCAGACCCAGTCCAGGTTGTTCCTCTAGTCTGTTCTCCCCTATGCTTAACTCGTTCTCCCCAGGGCTTGATCTGAAACCATCATAAGGTCAGAGGTAAACTAGATGTCAGCCATCAACAAGTCCACACAGCTCCTTTTTACAGGTGGGAACATTTGACAGGGACTTGCCTAAAGTCACAAAAGTCTTCTTAAATTTGGAGACCAGAAAAGGGGGGTGAGAGAGGGTATGATGGAAAGTCCCACAGATGAGGGCCAGTAGCTGTGCCTGCCCTCTCATGAGTTCCAATCTCCTTCTTCCCTGTCTCTCCCTTCACCCCAACATATTTGGATACTCAAGTCCTTGATTCTGGGTTGCAGAACCCATTCCTCCCGTGTCTGGAGGGGCTGCCCCAGCTTGTCATGGCAAAGGACTTGGAAGGGGGGTCGAAGCCATGCAACAATCCCCTCAAAAGAATAGGAGAGGCATCTTTCCCAGGCCCTTTAGCTTCCTATCCCATAAGAACCAGCTATACTGGGAAGGTACAGGGAGAATAGCTTTAATATGTAAAGGACTTGGGGGTGAAAGGAAAGAGGATGCCAGGATTAGACCCTGTGGGTAATGTCACCCACCTCATAGCCTACCTCTCCCCTGCCCAACGTCCTTTCACTCACACTCAAGACCGCGATGTTGGGTCCAAGAACTGGGAGAACGCTCTTGGCAGAAGCTTATATGCAGTAAACTATTCACTACTCACTACCTCTCATTCCCCACCCCTACCCCATGCCCATATTGAATCTATTCTCAATTTCCCATCTGCTGGCTGATCTACACAAAGGCAAAACCAGGTGGACAAAGCTAAAGAAGGAAAAGACAGTTGGCAAATGATTCCATCCTCCCGTAGCCTCTGTCCCCGCTTTGATAAATAACTACCTCATTGTTTTATTCCCTCCTCCAGCAGGGTCTAAATTGGGGTCTTTGCCTTGAACTAAATGGACAGAGAAGGTGGGGTGGGTGAGCAGGCAGGCAAATGCTGGCTTAATGGGCACAAAGTTCTTGAGTTCAAGGTTTAGGTTCTAGTTTCTTCCCCTCCACCCTCCCTGAACCCACTGACCCCTGGGTGGGTGGGGAGAGCAGCTAATTGAACAGTAGTGTTTGTTCAGGGTGCTCTGGCCTGGCCTGGGCCCAAAAGCAAGAACTCAGCCACCTTTCCACCTGGGCTAGCCCTTTCCACCCACAGAGACACCTCAGTCCTGCACCTAAGCCTCTCCCTTTCCAATGAACACACACACACACACACACACACACACACACACACACACACACACAGTCTCGCTCTTTCCTCTAGCCTTATCCTTCCAGACAGGTAGGACAAATCAGAGACTTGCAAGCCAGGGAGTACACACATACACTTGTGAATCAAAACAGCCAGGAGCCCACTGACTTGATGTGAGACTTTAGATAAATCAAAGCCTCAGTTTCCTTATTTTTCAAATGTGATGGTTAAAACAACAGTCTCCAGCTTTCTCATGTTAGAATTCTATGTAGTGGGACAAGAGATGGTCTGTGTTTTTTATGTCACTATTCTTCTGCCTGGCTTGGCACAAGTCACTTCACCTCTCTGGAACTCTGCCAGCTGAAAAGAGAGCGTGGTAGAGGAGAAAGAAGGTGGGCTCTAGGTTTGAAGCTTACCTCTGCCACTCATTGGCTATATGATTTTGAGTGACTTACCTTTCCACTTTAAGCTTCAGGTTTTTCATTGGTAAAATGCAGATATAAATACTTAACCTCACAGGTTTGATGTGCATTTTCAGAAGAACTCTTAACTAATTAAAGCGGCCCGCACAGTGTTGGATAAATCAATGTTGCCCCCACCCAAAGATTGCCACATAAAATACATGCAATATTTGGGACATACTTACACTAAAAAAAAGTGTCCACTGTTTATCTGAAATTCAAACATAACTGGGCATCCTGTATTTTATCTGGCAACCCACCACATATATGTGGTACTGTGAAGAGTCCCCAGAGCTCCAGAGCTGGGGTTTGAGAACTATGGCCAGGAGGCCAAATGCGGCCAGCAGCAAGATTTTGTGTCCTGGCCTGTGAGCTAAGAATGTTTTTACATTTTTAAAGGATTCTAAAAACAAACAAAGAAGAAGAAAGAATGTGTGCTGTGCCAGAGACAGCAAGTGGCCTGCAAAACCTAAAATATTTATATTTACTATCCAGCCTTTTACAGAAAAAAATGGTCAACCTTTGCTCCCAAGAACTGAGTGTGCGTGAAGGCACTGAGAGGAAAGAGAGAGAAAAATCCATATTTATATATCTATACTGGGCCAGATAGCCTTCTTTCTTCCCAAACAGAGATTAAACTAGACGGATCAAGGAAAGTCAACTCTCTTGGATCAGTGGAGCAGAGGGACAGAAAGTGGATGGTGAAGAGGCAGGCACCTTAAGAAAGGTAGGTGCTGGAGGGCGCCTAGGTCCCATGAGTTGCCTGCCCTGACTTTCTTTCTTTCTTTTTTATTCATAATTGTTTGTATTTTGTTTTATTGTTTTTCTCTTTTATTCTTTCTTTGTGCCCTGCTTCCCTTCCTCTCTTTCTGCCCAGAGCTTCTCAGCATAGCCTGACCTGTCCAGACCTTTCTATAAAAGATCACCAGATGACCCAAAGTCCAGGGAAGGCCTCCCCTTTCTTGACTGGGCTGGGGGCAGGGAGAAGGGCCTGGGGGAGAAGGAGTTGTTGCAAGTCTGGGGCAGGCAGGCAGGTCTGCAGACCTGTCTCTTTAAATCTCAGGTAATTACAGAAGAGGGAGGGAGTGTCTCCACAGCTCCTGCTCACGTCCAGGAGGGAGCTCCTGACTGAGGAGTCAGCCCAGTTCCTGCCTAGTGTAAAATTCAGAGCCCTCTCCAGATTACCACAATAGCTGGTGGGGTGGCCACAAAGAAGGCTCCTGCAGAGGCCTGCGGAGGTAGGAGACGGGACCTCTACAGGGAGAGGACAGGCCCGCCCTTGGGGGGCACAATGAGGCCCCAAGGCTGAGTCCAGTCAAGGTCTGGCCTTGGCCTCGGCCCCCCAAGGAGCCGGCCCTCCACCCCATGGGTTTGTCGCTGCCCAAGGAGAAGGGCCTAATTATCTGCCTATGGAGCAAGTTCTGCAGATGGTTCCAGCGACGCGAGTCATGGGCTCATCGCCGAGACGAGCTGAACCTGCTGCAGCAGAAGAGGTAAGGCTTGATCTACCTTCCACACTGCTCCCCTTACCCCAGCTTGCCCCTCAACCCTTCATCACCCTCTCAGCTCCCAACCCTGTTTGGCATGTCTGGCTGGACAGACTGGGCTCCCAGTCCTAGGCTAGCTCTTGAGGAGCATATTGCCTTAAAAGTCCAGGCCTGTGGGGCTAGCTTCCCATTGCCTGGATGCCAGGTGGGAAAGGAGGGTGCTGGGGTGGACACAGGTGTTCACTACTTTTAAAATCCAATTCAATTCTGCAAGCCTGTTGTGAGTTCTTCCCTAAATGCCAGGCACCTTGCTAGACCTGGGACAAATAATAGGTCTATTCGTGGGGAACAGTCTGAAGCCTTTGTGTCCTAGGGTCTTCTCCAACTCCAAAAGCAAGAGTCTGCCTTAGCTGGACCCCAGCCTGGGGCTTGCCTGGCATCCCTGTGTCCGTCCTTCTTTTGCTAAAGGATCCCGGGCTGGGGATATGCTTCTCTGCATTTTGGCCTCCCCTCACTTACACCAGCCACCCACCTCTCCCCCCCCCACCCCCAGGCTTGGGTGGGTGAGGGCTGGAGCACATGTTTGGCTGATGACATCTTGGGGTAACAGTGGTGGTATTGTTAAGGAACAGGCCATCAGTGGTTCCACTCATCCCCTTCCCACTCTTAGGACCCTGGGGCTGGGGGAGCACAGTGCACAGGATGGCCCAGGGGTCTGGAAGGGGTGGGGTTGGGGTTCTATGGGGAGGCTCTTTGTGAAGATGAAGACAGGGAAGGACCTGGGGCTGGAACACACAGTTTAGGATGCCTGGTTTCTGTCTCAGCCTGAGAATGGGCTGCTTCCACTGGCCTTTTCCGGCCCCTATTTCTTCTTAAGACCATCTGGTGGGCCTCCTCAGCAGCCCAGGGTTAGGAATGCCTGACATCACCACGTAGACTCCCTCTCTAGTCCCTAACTTCCTGGTCTGCTTTCACAGTATTGGCCCACTTCTTCTGGGACAACAGGTGCCTGGAGTATCGATTCCCCTTTGGGTGGGTACTACCCAGGACACTAAAATTGCTTGAAAGAGGAGTTTGCTTAGTCTGAGCAGTCAACTGGACAATGGAAAGAAATGCTAGGCAACTAGACAAGCATGGGATAGAAAGAACAGTATGGACAGGTGACGAGGTGAGCTGATGGAAGGAAGAGCAAGCAACGTACCGAGAACCAGGCACTGTGCTAGTTCCCTTCCCCTACATTATCTCCTGTAATCCCATGGGAGGTAAGTATTGTTATCACCTTATGAATGAGGCAAGCCCAGATCTAGTAAATGGTGAAGTCGGAATTTGTGCCAAGGGCTCTAAGGGGGACTTCAGGTGAGATATGGGGAAAGTGGGAGTCCATGGGGAGGAGGTTGGTCCAATGAGAAGGGAAGATTTTAAGTCTCTTCAAGACAGTCAGGAACTCTTAGTTCCTCCTGCTATGGTAGACTTTTCTTGGATCCTAGATACACAGACATTCTGCTGAAATCCACATTTTTGGGATCCCAACCAAACTCTAAACCTTCTCCCATTTCTTCTCGCTCATCTTTCCCTCAGCCTCGAATTTTTCTTATTTCCAGACATTCAATTTTTTTAAAATGTTTATTGAGCATATGGGCCTTCACTAGGTTTGCAGAAAATGGTATGACACTTCCCCTGCTCTCAAAAGCTCACACTCTATTGTGCAAAATGTGTGCATATAGATGGATTAGAAATAAACTTGGTGGCTGTCATAAGGAGGGTATAAACAAAGTGTGATAGGAGCATAGAAGGGGAAGTGTCCATTTCTAATGGGCTAAAGGGGGCATTCTAGGCAGCTTCACAAAGACTGCCTCCACCTGACTCCCCGCCCTCCATGCTGGCTCCTTTTCTCTCTGAGCAGCTCAGTGGGAAGGTAGTAAACACTGGAGGTTTTCCTATGGTCAGATACTGTATAAATATATGCAAATGGAAGTATCTGTAAAACATAAGTTCTGGGGCTCTCTAATATATTAGAGAATATATTTACTGCCTCAGTAAATGCATATGCCTCAGTAAATGCATATGCACAGGCTAACTTGTATGCACAGATGTCTATGTACATGCATAAAAGGAGTTGCAGGAATTAGAAAGGTGGCCGGACTCCAAGTTTCTAAATAGCCTCTCTTGCCAGGGCTTTGGCTTCCTTGTCTCAACTCCAAGAACCTGAACTAGAGGGAGGTGGCCCCAAGAGTGCCCAACTTATTCCTTCTCCCCACACATGACTGTTCTCTCCTTCATCTGTGGTCACTGAACCGGGCCTCCTCACCCCACTCCAAGAAAAAATTGGGAAAAGCCATAAAACTAGAACTACTACATAATTTAGTGGTAAAAGCCAGAGGCTGGGTTCTCAGCCAAGAATTCTGCCTTTTACACACTGTGTGTTCTTCTGACAATAATTTGGCTATGTTGCCTCCATTTCTTTTTCTGAAAAACGGGAGAATTTTCCACCCACTGTTACAGGGTTGCAAGGATCAAAAGTGATAAATGAGATGCTGCTTCAGAACCTGTGAGGCACATTCAATAAATGGGATTGTTGTGCAAAAAATAACGGTAAAAAGGCAACTCCCGCTGATGACAGGAGTTAAAGGGCTGTGACCTTCCTCCTGTTAGGACTGTATTCACCTGGGAACACATACTCCAAGCTACCATATTGAAGACCCCCACTTTCCAAATGGCACACTGTTCTAAGTCAGAGGGTGCTTGTGGAGACTGCACGTTGATGCAGTCCCCTTTGCTCTGCTTGCTCTTCAAAGGGGACTCGTGCATGTTGATGCAGTCTCCTGTCTCCTCTAATCCCCCTCCAAACTTGACTAACCGAGAACAGGGACAGAGAAATGGTAAATGGTATACTAGCTCAGCTCTGCCTCTAACTTGCTTGGAAAAGTCACTTCTGGGATCCAGGCCTTTTTTACCATCTGTTAAATGAACAGGTTAGACTAAATTTCTAGGGATTTTCTAGATCTAAATTTCTAATTTGAACTCTCCTCAAGACTCTCTTGGTTCTGCCTTGTCTCCCGGCAATCAGGTAAAAACCTTCACCCAGGTACACTGCACATATGTGTGCACACATATGTACATACCCACAAGAATCAAGGAGAAGTGGAGAGAAATGAGGTGGAAGAGAATAGGGAGAAGGGAAATCAGAGATCCTTACTTGAAGGGGCCCGGAGGGAACCCTGAGGGAAAGACCTTTGATGTGTTTATTCAACAAAAATTTGTGCTAGGTTTTATGCCAGGAACCGGATAGTAGGGTTTCCACCATTCTAATTAACAAACTAGACTGTTTAATTTTAAAATTAATTGCCCAGTAAAATAAAACATACTAAAAGCTGGAAACACCTTTCATATGATTATAATTTCAGATTTGTTCTGTAATCAGTAGGACCTTAAAAGTCTTCACCCATTTGTTTCTCCCTTAATTAAGTATTTAATGATCTATAAACAAACATGTATAGGGAATTTTAATTCTTTTTAATGGGAAGAATCCTTTTTTTAAAATTGATTATGAATCAGGGTTTCTTTACCTTGGCACTATTGACATTCTGGGCAAGATAATCCCTTGTTGAGAGAAGCTGTTCTGTGTAGGATGTTTAGCAACATCCCTGCCCTCTACTAGATGCCAGTAGAGCCCCCTTCCCTGGTTGTGACAACCATCCCACAAGCCTTAGTGGGGATCGAGATAGCTCCTGGTTGAGAACCACTGCTCTAAATCAGTGTTTGTAACTAAGACATTCTGGTAGTAATGTTGTGTTCTGCTGAATAAAGAAGAGTTGCCCTGGAAGGGACATAATTCAGCCATTGAAATAGGACAGGGGTTCTTAACCTTTTTTGTTCCACGGACCCCTTTGCCAGTCAGGTGAAAACCATGGACCCCTTACTAAGTCCACACTATACTGTGTGTTATTTAATAAATATATCACACCCACACCAACACGTCCCCACAAGAATAATGTTTTTCTGAATTTCAACTCAAGCTCATGGACCCCTTGTTAAGAACCCCTGAAATAGGAAGGTATCTCCTCAGTGCCTCTTCCTCCGCTCCTAGGGAAGTAGCTGGTAGGGGACCTGGTAAAGTTGTGTGGGATTTTGCCCAGACCTAAATTTCTGAAATGTGCTGCTATTGAAGAAACCACTTGAAGGCACAAGAATCTTTGTATATGCCTGCTCTTTGCACCAGTTTAATGGGGCCCAAATGTAGCCCAGTGTTTTTGGGGTCTGCCTTACTGCCAAGAATGTAAGCTAGGACTTTCTCTGCTGCCCCCCTGTGGCTTTTTGATACTATTGCAAGTAATGGATCTCCCTGCATCCTTCACAACCCATCCTCTCCCCTTCAGCTGGAGTTTGCCAACCAGAGAAGGCTTATTCTCTATAAACTTTCCTGGGCTGGGTCATAAGCTGGTTTATCATCCCAGGATATGGCCTGACACATTTATTGCCAGATAAAATACTGGATGTCCTATTACATTTAAATTCCAGATAAGTGACAAATAAGTTGTTACTATAAGGATGTCCCAAATGTTACGTGGAATATACTTATACTAAAAAAAGAAAATTTTTTTATCTAAAATTAAAATTTAATATGCTGTATTTTTATTTGTTAAATCTAGCAAACCTAGGCTTGATTGTGTCTGCTTGTCCTTTCCAAATACATGAGGCAGTCAACAGAGGCAAGCAAAGGAATACATAGGGAATGGAGGTGCATGGGGGCATTTACAGGCTTCACAGATGTTCAAGGACAAAGGGAAAATATTTGGGCCTGCCATTGACTAATCGCCCCACTCATATCTTGGGGAGCAGGGAGCTGACCTCTGGAATTGGGTAAGGAGAGCCCTTGGTTCCATTTCTAGCTTTGCCATTAACCTTTCACACATTTAGTCAAAATGGGGCACAAAACCTGAGGAGGACAGGGAAAGATTTCAAAGATGAGTAGATGAGAAATTGACTGATCTCTGCCTTCAATTATCCATCTGCTGTGTAGAGGAAGAGACAGACAGTAATTACAAAACAGAGAAAAATGCTAAAATGAAGTCTAAAGCAGAGGGTGAAAAACTTCCTGGGGAGGGGGAGGGTATGTGTTGGGGAAAGCTTTATTTGTTTTTCTTTTTCTCTTATTCCAATGCTGGCTTTGGAATATCTTTGGCAGGGGGCGGGGTGTGATTGGGCAAATTGTGGGAAAAGGAGTGAAGGAGGTGAGAGGTGTGTGTGTAGAAAACTTGTTTTGCAGCTATATTTCATATCAAACACGCTACTTGTTACTTAGATTATATGTTTGCTAAAATTTGGCTTAAGGGGTACCTGATTTAGAGCATAGGAGGGGCAGTAAAGCCAAGCCATCTTTTCATTTGTTCTACGAATAGTTTCAATGAGTGTCTACTGTATCCTAGGCATATTCCCAGGCATAGGAAGAACAGAATATACAATGGACAATTGATGGGGGTGGGGAGTTGGCTTCTAGGTGGAAAGAGCATTGCAGACACAGGCATAGAAAGAAAGCGTGCTTTGGGGTAAGGCGTGTGGTGAGACCTAAATGCTGGATATAAGGAGTGAGTGGGAAGAAGAGATGGTGAAAAAGCAGTCCCACAAAGACTGTAAAGAATCGCTGGCATTCCTTATCCTTGGGCATTGAAGGACCCCTCTGGCCTTGTGTAAACTGGAAACTGCTGTGATTGTATTTGCCATTTAGAAAGATTATCTTGGCAGCATTGTGAAGGGTAGATTAGGGGTAGGTAAGAAATAAGATAACTAGTTAAGAGGATATTTTGCTAATGAGGGTTAGTAGGAATAAAGAGAGGGAGGGATTGAATGGCGAGAGAACTTTGAATCCTGAATCACCAGGTTTGGTGTCTGCCTGTGTAGCCAGAGAGGAGGAGCTGAGGTTAACCTTAGGGGAAATGTGTGAGTTCTGTGCTCTTCCCTCCCTTCCTGGTCTCCTTTCCAATTGCAGCTCTTGGAGTAGATTTCTTATCACTGCCAGTGCTTCTGTCTGTGAGCTCCTATGTCTTTTTGTATGTCACATGGTTGGTGCCTATGGATAAATAGAGTTATTTCATTCACTCCCATAGAGGGACCAAATGGCACTAGGCTGAGAGTAAAAGTTGAACAAAAGGGATACCAAGTGTCTTAGTTGGGGTAAGTTCTGATTTAAAAAAAAAAGTTTTTAGTTCTAGGTAGGGATGAGACTAATAGATGATTTGGGGAGTCACAGAAGACAACTTTGCCTAAAACAAGAGAAAAACAGATAAGAAGTAGGAAGAGAATATAATCAATTTAAGGACCAGGAAAAAAAGGATCCCTGAATCCAAAACTGGGTAAATACAAGGAAGATCAAAAGGTGTAATGGGCACATCCACACCCATGAAATTCAAAGAATGACCCTTCTAAACTGGATTCTCTAGCTTCTCTGCATCTGTCATTGTTGGCCATAGTTTGTATCATGATAAATGCTAATAGTAAAAAAAAAAAAAATGTAGCACCTAAGCCCCTGTAGATACCTGGTTGGAGAATGGTGGAGACAACTGCTTCCCAAACTTTAATGTGTACTGGTTGAAAATGGAGATTCCTGAGCCTATCATTGACTTATTACTACAGATGTTTCTCATGCAGAGATCACGCTTAACTAACAACTGGACTGAGCTGTGCTTTTCAAACTTCAGTATGCACAAGAATCAGCCGGTGATCTTGTTAAATTGCAGATTCTGAGTCACTAGGTCTAAGGGAGGGCCTAAGAGTCTACATTTCTCATAAGCTCTCATGTGAAGGTGATGGTTCAGGGACCTGCTTTAGGTAGTAAGGGTATAGAAATTACAATGTAAGAAGAAAAACATGAGAGAAAGAGAGAAAGTAGACAGAGAGAGGAGAATCCAAGAAGAAGGGAAGCCTGGAGCCAGGCTTTTTTCTTCTCCACCACTGTTGCTTTTGGATTGAGCCTTGAAAAGGCTGTTGTACAGGGGACGTGCCAGGATCAAAGAGCTCTGCTGAGAAAGTCTAGCAAGCAGAGCATCATATAACAGGAGAGAATATGCTAGCCTCTTCAGATTCACTACCCCCTGCACCAAATGGTGAAATTTATTCCAAACAAACCTTATCCTGGAGGGCAATCTCAGGACTATCTCAGGATACCTAGTGAGGCTAAAGCAGGGCTACTACAGAGTAAACAGGACAGGAGGTGAATGCATTTAAGTAAAACCACTTCCCTCCATATCCTGATAAATACAGATAATGTCTTAACATGCCATTCTGCTCCCAGCACCCAGGTGGATAAGAAACCAGTCACAGATGTTCTATGCAAGCTAAATGGACAAAAAGTTGTTTTGGGTTCATTAGATGTTCAGGAGGAAAGATGTCAAGTGACCCTTTGCACTCCAGTGATCCCACTTCCCTGTGTCAGGGATCTTAGGGTACATTGCTTTTCAGGTGTGTGTCTGCAGATGTAGATCAAAGCCATCAACCCTCGCTTCACAACGCCCACAGTTGTGAGCACGCCCAAAGTTGACACCTTTCTTATCCCATTGCCTTGCAGGATCTGGGAATGTCCTCTCCTCCTAGCTGCTAAAGAGAACAACATCCAGGCTCTGACCAAGCTGCTCAAGTATGAAGCCTGTGGGGTGCACCAGAGAGGTAAGGAGCAGATTCTCAACACCATTCTTCTCTTGGGTCAGCCCCACCCATGTGGCTTCCCAGGATAGCCCAGGACCTTGGGTTATAGGCTCTTGAATCTGTATTATTCCCATTCATTTGCCTCAGAGAAGCTATATGACTCCTCTTTCTGAAAATACCAGGAGCTATGGGGGAGACAGCGCTGCACATAGCTGCCCTCTATGACAACCTGGAGGCTGCTATGGTACTGATGGAGGCTGCCCCGGAGTTAGTCTTTGAATCCATGACATCTGAACTGTATGAAGGTGAGGAGCTGAGGGGCCCAGAATGGAGGGAAGGGGTGACTTGTTGGATACTAGAATAACAAAAATTTCAAGTCAATCCCTGTGGTGGTTAATTTGGAGAAACCAAAGAGACATTCTGAACCTTTCTATTCTTTACTCCCCTCTCCAAACCCCTTTTTCTTCATCAATAATAACTGTACATCATTAGAGCACCTGACCCCCTAAAATACTGAGGGAAGAGAGAATGAAAGAGATGGGCAGAAGCTGGATCCCCTGTGAAGCCTGCCAGACGCTGCTCCTTCCAAGGCTGCCCTGAGGCCGAGGGCCATGAGTAGATGGAGAGCCCTGTAGGA
>JAQZBX010023727.1:19764-30748 GCA_029593785.1 Cabassous unicinctus
CAGCCCTTGCAACCTCATCTACTTCGGTGAGAACAAAAGTTAGGGTCTGGGGAGGAAGGCAGGCTTGGGAGATTGGAGGGGGGGGGGGCGGGTGGAAAAGAAGGCAAGAGAAAAAGAGAGGCTGGGGCACAGAATGAGGGAGGGTGGGATGGGAAAGCCCTGCCCTCCCTTCATCTAACCAAGATGCTGGGAGGGGTCAGCTCCTCTAACCCTGAAGGCTAGAGGCCAATTTCTACCCATAACTCTGCAGTATCCCTTCCTCTAGTTCTGCTCAACAAATGTGACCTGAGCCCAGCTGAGATGTAGGGGAAGGAGGAGACAGTCATGTGGGGGAGAATGCCCATTCATCCTGCTCTTTCATGCCATGGGTCCCTCTAATTCCCAGGGGAGCATCCTTTATCCTTTGCTGCCTGTGTGGGCAATGAGGAGATTATACGACTGCTCATTGAACATGGAGCTGACATCCGAGCCCAGGACTCCCTGGGTAATTACTGGGAAAGGAGAGGGAGGTGGGATTCTGGAGGCATGTGAGGGGAGGAGGTGGTACATGCCTATTGCCGACCACAGGGTTGGAGTAGGAAACATCAGGGCCTTTGGACCCATGGCCACATGACTCCTCGTGTCCTCCCCTAGGAAACACAGTGTTGCACATCCTCGTCCTGCAGCCCAACAAGACCTTTGCCTGTCAGATGTACAACCTGCTGCTGTCCTACGATGGACGTGGGGACTACCTGCAGTCCCTGGACCTCATACCCAATCGCCAGGGTCTCACCCCCTTCAAGCTAGCTGGTGTAGAGGGCAACACTGTGGTGAGGGATACTCTTTGATCCCAAGGGTCATTCTAATGACCTTCATCTTATATTGCTGGTCACAGGAGGGAGAAAATAGACGTGAACATACTTCCCTGAGTCTTAAGTCCTATTACCAGCCTAGATGGAATTTCTCTTTGCTTATATCTCTCCTGTTCTCTAACTATCCATTTCTTGCCCACTTTCTCTCCCCTGAGGTGTTGGGGGTTTATAGAGTCGAGATCCCTCTCTGGAACTGTCTGTAATGCCCAGGTCCACTTGCCCTTTCAGCCAGCAGAGCAACAGCCCTTTAGATGGAACCATGAGGAGAAAGGGAGAGGAGATAGGTCAGTGTAAAGGTGGTTTCTTCTGCCACCAAAGGCTGTGGTTAGTAAGTGAAGAGCAACTGCCCTCTCCAGTGGTAATTCTTCTGGACACACTTCCCACCCACACTTTTGTGAGTGCTCCCTTTGCTTACCTGTCTTGACTCATCTCCACCCTCCCTAGATGTTCCAACACCTGATGCAGAAGCGGAAGAACATCCAGTGGACATACGGGCCTCTGATCTCTACTCTCTATGACCTCACGGAGATTGACTCCTCAGGGGATGAGCAATCCCTGCTGGAACTTATTGTTACCACTAAGAAGCGGGAGGTACAAGGTCCTCATGCCAGGGAACAGCCAGGGATGGATGCCTGAGTTTCTGAGCTGCTTACTCTATTCTTTTCCCCTGCAGGCTCGTCAGATCCTGGACCAGACGCCAGTGAAGGAGCTGGTGAGCCTCAAGTGGAAGAGATATGGGCGGCCATACTTCTGCATACTGGGTGCCCTATACGTGCTGTACATCATCTGCTTCACCATGTGCTGTGTCAACCGCCCTCTCAAGCCCAGAAGCAGTAATCACACTGACCCCCGAGACAACACACTCTACCAGCAGAAGTTACTTCAGGTGAAACTCTAGGAGAATCAGCGCATCGGGGTGGGATTCAGTTCTCTGTCCTTTCTCTAACTTATATTACTTTCCTGCCCTTCAAATCATATGTCTCCCCTCACCCAGGTCCCAAATACATGGGCACAAACTCAAAACACACACATAGAAACACATCTACCCTCTTACTCCAAGAACAGACACTGAGAAGACCCAAACCTAGTAGTTTAAAAAGAATCTGACTGTGCTGGTGACCCCTGTGCAAAGGACACTGACTTCCAGGACCAAACAGCAAGTGTATGTCAGCTCAGTGCTCTGACCACCCTCTCCCCACTCAGGAGGCCTATGTGACCCCAAGGGATTGCATCAGACTGGTGGGAGAAATTGTGACTGTCATCGGGGCTGTGATAATTCTGCTTGTGGAGGTGAGGTGTGGATGGGATCTGGGGTAGGTTGTCTGTCCCAGGGACCCCAGACTGAGCTTCAGTATACAAGTGACTTTGTGTCTCCCTGGCCTTTCTCCAGATTCCAGACATCTTCAGGGTTGGGGTCACTCGCTTCTTTGGACAGACCATCCTTGGGGGACCATTCCATGTCCTCATGTGAGTGCCCTTCCTCTTACCCTCATCCCACACTCACTAGTACTTCAGTTTCACTCCCTGGATTTTTGACCTCTAGGGAACCTTAACTCCAGAGGCCTCTTTCCATGGATATGTGCATGTCTGCCCGTGCGTTGTGTTTATGCAGGCAAATCTGAGTGCATGAGCACTGTCTCAGTTACACACCCTTGCGGTTTTGGTGCCCAGAATAAACCCAGCCCTCCTCTCACTCCCGCTCCCTGCTTTCCTCCAGGATCACCTATGCTTTCATGGTGCTGGTGACCATGGTAATGCGGCTCACCAACGCCAGTGGGGAGGTGGTGCCCATGTCCTTTGCCCTGGTGCTGGGCTGGTGCAACGTCATGTACTTTGCTCGAGGATTCCAGATGTTGGGGCCTTTTACAATCATGATCCAGAAGGTCTGTGCCTACCCTCACCCTCTGCCCACCCAAGTTTCCTAAGTCCTCAGTTACAGGATCTTTGCTACCAGAGAAAGGTTCTACATCAGGGGTCATCAAGCACTTTCTGTAAAGGGCCACACAGTAAATATTTTAGGCTTGGAGGACCACACATGGTCTCTGTTCCTTCCCCTTCTCCTTCACAACCTTTTAAGATTTGGTCTGCAGGCTATGGTTTGCCAACCAGGTCCTATAGGATGGAGCTGTTAGATTGTTGGGGTTAGACCTGTTAAAGGCTCTAACAATTGCTAGGGACAAGTGTAGAAATGATCTCCCTCCTTTCTCTAGATGATTTTTGGAGACCTGATGCGATTCTGCTGGCTGATGGCTGTGGTCATCCTGGGCTTTACCTCAGGTAAACAATCTGTCCAGGATGGGGGCCATGGGAGCAAGAGATTGGAGGAAACTGAAAAACACAAAATGCTTCTGGATAAACTTAGGGAAGGGTTGGAGGGAAGGCAGATGTAAAAGCAGGCACAATGTCTGAGGATGGATGTTAGAACCCAGCAGTAAGGGAAAATTGGGAGCGGTTCAGGAGGATAAGCCTTCTGGAAAATAAGAGAACATAAGACCCCAAAATGTGGAGCATCAAAGGACTGGGAGTGTGATACTAGAGATGAGAGAAACAGAACTGAAATGGGCAGCAAAGGGCTGGTTGTGCGTTGGTCATGTATATGGTTGCCATGATAAATTTCACCCCCTTGCGTGGAGCAGCCTTCTATATCATCTTCCAGACTGAGGACCCCAAGAAGCTGGGCCATTTCTACAATTACCCCATGGCACTGTTCAGCACCTTTGAGCTGTTCCTCACGATCATTGATGGCCCTGCCAACTACGACGTGGATCTGCCCTTCATGTATAGCATCACCTATGCTGCCTTTGCCATCATCGCCACACTGCTCATGCTCAACCTCCTGATCGCCATGATGGGTGACACTCACTGGCGAGTAGCCCATGAGCGGGATGAGCTCTGGAGGGCCCAGGTGAGCCCCCCTTGGCTGGGAGGATGTGTGCAAGCCATTCCATTCCTGCCGAGGAATTGGCCTTTCTCAGAAAGAAGCAGGATATTTTGACCCCACATATGTTTGGATGGTTATTACACAGTACAAAAAATAATGCAAAGTTTACAGAAGAATTGGGTTAGCAACACAATCAAACAGTACTTGAATAGCTGCAAAGAATTCTTGATAGTTTTCTCAATAATTAGCTACGAAAAAAATTAAAATCTTGGTCTTTCCCTGAATAATCAGCAAGAAATAAGCTAACAATAGCTGAAACTGCATTCAGTAAATCTTGTTACAGAGTAAAAACTGGAGTATCAAGTCTTCCTGACAATGTTTAAATCTGCAAAATTTGACCCAGAAAAATTGGACTCGGTAAAAATGGTCACAAAAACTTCCTATAGTAGCAGAAGCTATCTTCAGTCAGATCATCATGATGGGGACAAAAGACCATTAAATGAATCAAAACCTTATTGTAAAATATAATTAGAAAATTATTTATCTCAACAAAAATAATTTCAGCAAGATAAAAATGGAAATTCTAAAACTTGGAAGGCATTTAAACTGTGCTATGTAGGAAACTGAATAGAAAACTAAATTGGCTAAATGGAGTTTGCATAGGAAAATATTTTCTCCATGAATCTATTGATATCAGTAGATTTCTAGGTAGAATTTTTATTTCTAAATGGTGAATATGTGTGTAGGGTCAAAATACCCTGAAACCCTCAGTACCCCTGTTTGCCTTGCTCTACTTCCCGTTCTCCTTGGGAACAAGATTTCTCAATCTCCTGCAGAACTAGCCTGGGCATTTCCACGGATGTCAAGTCATTGGGGGAGAATCGTGGGGTTCAAGCCACATCTACTATCTCCACTAGAAGAGGGTCTCCAAAGTTGCCACCTTTCATGCCTCTGCCCATCAAATTTTCCCAGATTAGAGGTGGTGTTTACCACCGCTGAGAAACCATGAGCTCCAAAGTACCCTTGCTGTTGCTAAACTGTCTTCCCTCTGTCTACTGCCCAATGCGCTACATCCCCCACCCCCCGACCTTCTTCTCAGTCTGTACTCAGCCTCGTTCTGTCTTTGCTTTCTGTCCCCACGTGCAGGTCGTGGCCACCACGGTGATGCTGGAGCGGAAACTGCCTCGCTGCCTGTGGCCACGCTCCGGGTTCTGTGGGCGCGAGTATGGGCTGGGGGACCGCTGGTACCTGCGGTGAGTGATAGCGTGGGGTCGGGGGTCTTTGAGCAACCATGTGGGTATGTTGCCCCTCTGTTCAGACACCCTCCTGTTCCCAGGGGCCCTGTGGAGGCCTGCATGCTGCCCAGGCCCTGGGCTCAATGACTGAAGCTGCTGCTAAGGGAAATGGCCCCTTCCGGCAGCTACAGAGCTCAGTGGACCAGAGCATGCAACTCCATGAGGCCTGGCTGCTGAGGGGCAGGACGTCCCTCCGTCAACACCAGCTGCAGACAATAGAGGTGGGGGTAGGAGGGGATAGGAGACAAGCATGGCCTCGGATTGGCTCTTCAATTCCTGGCTGTCACTCAAATCCTCCTGTACCCCACAGGGTGGAAGACAGGCAGGACCTCAACCGGCAGCGAATCCGGCGCTATGCACAGGCCTTCCACCAACTGGGTCCTGGTGACTTGGACAAAAACTCAGTGGAAAAACTGGAGTTAGACCGCCCCTTCGGCCCCCACCTGTCCCTTCCTACACCCTCGGTCTCTCGAAGTACCTCCTGTAGCAGCACCCACTGGGAGAGGCTTCGGCAAGGGACCTTAAAGAGAGACCTGAGGGGGGTGATCAACAGGGGGCTGGAGGACGAGGAGGGCTGGGAGTATCAGGTCTGACCAAATGCTCGTTGCAATTCCTAGAAGCTGCTCATGTTTTCCAGGGATCATCAAAAAACACAAAATGCAAAAAACAAACAAACTAGAGCTCTAATCTCTCAGGTCCAAGGGTGGGGGGCGCAGTATGAGGAATAGAATGAACTTCAAGGTATACAGTTGGAAATAACGGTGTGCTGGGTCTCCACTCTCCCTTCAGCTCTGGGGCAAACAGAAACCAGTGAGGCGAGCCAAGCCTTGCCCCAAGCATGGTGGGGGTGGGCACAGATGAGGACCTCGGCCTGCTACCCATTCTTCACCCCTTTGCTAACCTACCACTGCACTGTCAGAGCAAAGCACTTTAAGGATAGACTTGCCTTTCCCAGCATCCAGTCTCTACCCCAGTGTCATAAATAGGAAGGGATACAGCCAGTCCCATGGTGCTCCAGACGGTTGTGGGAGAAGGCATTGGGCTTGTGGAAAGGTGTGTAAGGGAAGGAGACAGGTATGACTTTGGGGATGGAGTGAAGCTAGGTTGAATTTTGCCATCTTTTACCTTACAATAAAGTCATTTCCTGCTCCCTGCTCCGCCCCTTTGTGCATCTCTGCTTCACAGTGTCCCCTGCCCGGCCCTGCTCCTCAGCTCTTCTTCCAAGGTCCCCTTAGCCCTTCCTTGCAGACTGTCTCACCACATCTCCAACTTGCGAAATCCTTTCTTTCCCTTTAATGTGGGGGAGGGTGGCGGAGGGGTGGAGACTGGGGAGTGAGGTGTCCAAAGCATTGGGTTGAGTGTGGTGGGCACCGCTGACAGCGGCCAAGATGGAGACTGGCTCACATCTCCCATGTCCAGTCTTGGACCTGTATCAGGGCTGTGGCATGGGTATCGTCAGTTCACAGCTTCCTGCCCTGGCCTCAGACCTCCACTGAGCCCGGCGGCCTCAGGTGCTGCTGAAGGAGC
Source organism: Cabassous unicinctus (assembly GCA_029593785.1). Taxonomy (NCBI): domain Eukaryota; kingdom Metazoa; phylum Chordata; class Mammalia; order Cingulata; family Chlamyphoridae; genus Cabassous; species Cabassous unicinctus. The sequence continues at coordinate 26,319 of JAQZBX010023727.1, forward strand.
TGGATGTTGTGCAGCAGTTTCTTCTGGTGGCCAGCCAGGGTGATGCCCAGGGCAGGCAGGTCTCTGGTGGGGAAGGAGTGTTATCAAATCTGGACCGGCTTCTCCAAGATCCCAGACATGACCCCTCACCTAGGGCTGACAGCATTCACCCCCACCCCAACTCTCCCCGCTTACTCTAGGCTGAGCTGAGCCACATCAGTGAAGGTGCAGACACCAAATTTGGAGAAGTTGTCCTGGTAGCACTCTAGTCCAATGGCCGAAAGCCAGACCTGGGGTGAGTCCAGAGAAGGAAAGTCCAGAGCCACAGGATTCAGAAGGGCCTGGCAAGGTCTAATGGGGAAGAAGCAACCAGGTCAGGGTTTCCTCTTCATCTTAGCCCCCTCTCTTCAATCGTCTTTTTAATTTGCAATCACCCTCCCTGGCTTTCCCAGGCTCCAGCCCCAGCTCCAGACCTGTCCCTGGTGCCTGTGCCAGCCTGTAAAGAATCTGGCTTGCGGATCATCTTGTCAAATGCAGCCACCAGCTGGTCAAAGTGTGGTCGCTGGGCACGGTCTTTCTGCCAGGTGTCCAGCATAAGCAGATGTAGTCCAGGAGGACACCCTGGAGGTGGGGGCAGCCGGAACTCCTGATGTATTGCATTTAGTACCTGAGGAACAGAAGGAGACAGTGGTGATGGGAAGCTACTGCTAGTGGGGAGGAATGAAATGTTAGGTAAATGGGTGGGCAGGAATCAGAGAAAGCATGAAGTTGGAGTGGGGAAGGGACACAAAAATATGCAGTGTGAGAGCCATGAGATCTTAGAATGTGGATTGATTAAAGAATGGAGGTCATAGAATGTGCTAGTCGGTGGAGGCCAGTGGGTGGGCAGGGATCAGAGGTGGGAACTCAGCAATGTCCAAGTCAGGAGCTCACCTCCTGGTCACTCATGTCCCAATAGGGTCGTTCTCCATAACTCATCACCTCCCACATCACTATCCCAAAGCTCCAGACGTCACTGGATGTTGTATGTTTTCCATGTGCAATGACCTCTGGTGCTGCCCAGCGAAGCATACAACTTGGGCTCTGAACAGTGGAGTGAAAAGCAACAATAGTAACATAATACCAATAGCCACATTATTGAGCAACTGCAATGTGCTAGGTTGTGTGTTAAGGGTTTCCCATCAAGCATCTCATTTAATTCTTATAACAACACTGTAGGGTAGATAATGCTCTCTCCATTTTGCAGATGGAGATGATAAGTCATAGAGAAATATGGGCTTGCCCAAGGTAGCACAGCTTGAGAGTGGAGTATTCAGGATTTGTACCCAGCTGCTCTGACCCTGGAGTCTGTATGTGTAAGGTCTATATTATGGGAAGGGCAGGAGGTGCATACAGATTGTGGCAGGTCTCCTGCCCGCCCCAGTCCCCTTTCTTTCCCAATGGCCTCAGTCTCTGAAATCTCTCTATCCCCCCACCCAGGCATCTATCTCCCCAGCACATACTGAGCCTCCATCCCTTCAGACACTATGGCTACAAGAAATCCCACCTGAGGCACCCACCCCTCTCCAGCCCATCCAGGGCGTGCTGAAGGATGCTGAGCCCCCAAGGCTGTGCTCTCACCTGGGGACTGTGGCCAAGCCGGGCCACTTTGCACACCAGGTGGCTATTCACCAGCACGCTGCGAGCAGAGAGAGCCCGGTGGACGAAGGCAAAGCTGGACAGGTGCTGCATGGCGGCAGCCACTCCCCGCTGCATGGCCACCAGCTGCAGGCTGCTGAACTGGCCCTCCCGCTGCTGAGGGGCAGGGGGCAGAGGTCAGCGATGGGGTGGGCAGCAGCGACACTGCACAGCCGACCTCAACATGAGAGGATGGGGTGGAGGGATGTTGGGAATCAGAAAATGGACTGGGAATGAAGGACAGAGACCAGGAGGTAGAGCGGGAGGGAGAAAAGGTATAGGCCTCTGTCTCTTGGAAGAGTTGAGAACCCCAAACTTTCCTGGATCCAACAACTCTTCTCCTTCTCCCAAGCCAGACTGACCCTGAGGAAGCTGTCCAGGGGGCCCAGCTCCATGAGCTCTGTCAGCACCATGAGGGGCCGGCTCTTGGTGACCACACCTTCCAGCCGCAGGATGTTGGGGTGCTGGAACTGGCCCAGCACCATGGCCCGGCCCAGGAAGGTCATCTGTAGGCTCTCAGCACCCCCGGCCCACAAGGCCTGGATGGCCACAGCCTGCTCCCGCCGTCCACGGGGCTGCAGTCGGCCCCGGCGCACTTCTCCAAAGGAGCCTGGGAGAAGAGGTGGGGGTTGAGGGGGTTGGCTCACAGTGTTCTGCCATGTTTGGAAGGGGTCCTGCCCAGAGGAAGGTGATAAGGGAGCCCTGGCTTCCCCCTGCCCTCTGCCCCTGAAGTACCTGCCCCAATGACCTCCTCGATCTTGACATAGGCAGGATCTACCTCCCGGGCAAACTCTCGGATGGCCTGGTAGGGGTCCTCATAGGTGGAGGGGTCAATGTAATACTTCACCCCAAGCCCTGTAGGGATGTGGGGTCATGATGAGGGTGTGGTGCACGGCTGGGCTGTCGCACCACTTGGACATGCCCCCTTACTTCCAGAAGATGGTGCCAAGGAAGCTTGGAGGAACCCAGCTTTTGCCTGATATGGGCCCAGCCCCGAGCCCCCAGCTCTGTTTGTGCTCCCCCCACTCCCAGCCTCACTCCCTCCCTCACCCCACCACCTGGGCTGCTGTACTGCTGCAGTTGCTCCGTGTAGCCTGTCTCACGCCGTTTCCTGAGGGACAAACCAGAGTTCTGGAAGACACTCTTGTTTCTTCCCCCTGGCTGCCCCCTCACAGGCCATCTATCTGCCGGGTGAGGGGAGTGGGGGTCCCTTCTTCCCATCTCTGCGTGGGGCCTGGTGGGAGGGGCTGGGGTGGTGGGAAAAGGGCTTTGGTGGGGGGCTTCTTCTGTGGCCTTTGTGGCTGCCCGGGCCCTGGGTGGTGCTGCAGGCTGAGTGGTGCTGGGGCAGAGCTGGGCAGGCGTGGGCAGGGCAGGGCCTCACCTCTGGAAGACGACAGCCAGCACCGTGATGGCAGCCAACAGGAGGAAAGCCAAGGCCCCCAGCACAGAGCCAACCACCAGGGACAGTCTCTCTGGAAGCTGGGCAGACAGCTCACCTGAGGAAACAGGTGCCCAGGGTGACAGGTGGGCATGCCCCCACAAACACACACAGACAGGTGTTAAGGTCAGCTGCTCAGCCACATCTCCCCATGTTCTCCTCTCCCCAAGAGCCTCTGGACAGGATGCTGAGTCAGGGCTCAAGGCCTGGATTCTCCCCTCTATCTCCCCACCCAGGCCTCCTCTCACCTTGAGGCAGCGTCTGGAAATAGACCTTGCCACCATAGGGGCCGTGGCCGGCAGCACTCCGCGCCCGCACCTGGAAGCCGTAGATGTGGCCAGGGCTCAGCTGAGTCACAGTGGCTGTGTTGGTCTCGCTGGTCAGGGTGAAGGAGTGAGATTCATCCTCTGCCTGGGGGGAACAGCCACTCACTCCCTGCCCAGCCCCATGCCAGCCCGTCTCACCCCCGCCCTTTCATACAAACACCCCTGGACAGCACTCAGAGCGAGGCCTGCAATGGCCCAAGCACCTTCCTCAGAGCCCCAGGCTGCAGGCTCCTCAGCACTTCTGCAGCCTCCATCATGGGGGATGGCGACCTCCCCTTCTCTGCTCCAGCTGAAGCACTGGTCCTGCTTTGGTGGCCCCACTTCTCCTGCCCACCTGGTCATAGTAGCGGAGCTGGTAGTCTAGGATGTTCCCGCTGGTCTGGTCAGGCTGTGGCCAGGACACGGTGATGCTATTGGATGCTCGGCTCACCTGGTGCACCACGGGCACTGCAGAGGGCACTGGAGGGGGAGGATTGTGAGGGGGGTCCAGGGACTGGGAGCAGGAGCATGCCCACGGGAGCAGAGGGGTGGAGCTCAGACTGTGGATTCGAGGACTGGGATGGGGGGGGGTGGGAAGCAGGAGGAGAAAGGGCAGTCTTCTAAGGAGCTGAGGTAAGGCCTTCATGTCCAAGGCAAGAGCTCACCTTCATGGCTGGTGCTGACATTGATGGCTGCAGTCCGGGGAGGGTCGGGGCTAAGTTCGGACACCCCATTGACAGCCTGCACCTCCAAGATATAGGGTACATGTGCCCGGAGTCCCCCAACTAACACTCGGCTCTCAGTCAGGCCCCTCTGGCGGGGGTCAAAGTGCACTTCATCCCTGCAGCGGCGACAAGTGGCCCCGCCGGGCTCCTGGTGGCCTCCGCACTCCTTGCACACGACATTGAAGAGCAGGTCCCCTCGCCCTCCCAGCTCCTGAGGCAGGCGCCAGTGCAACATGAGCGCTGAGCCTTGCACCTCAAACCAAAGCTCTCGTGGAGCTGAGGGAGGGCCTGGGGGGTCAGGGGGTG
>JAQZBX010023728.1:0-30634 GCA_029593785.1 Cabassous unicinctus
TTTCTTTGATTCCCTATCCTTGATCCTCCCTCATTATTTTTCCTTCTTTTTTCTGGTTTGTGCTCTACTTGCCTAGGACTAAAAGCATCTCTACTTTATTATGTTACGTGTTGCTATTAAGAGAATTCAATAAATACTGGTATGCTAAGTGGGAATTTTGATTCTAAGTATTTATGAACAACCTATTTTCCAGTTCCCCTGAGACCTCCTGAAATTAGTTTGACAAGTAGAAGTCCCACAGATATTCTCATCAACTGGCTGCCAATCCCAGCTAAATATAGGCGGGGCCAGGTGGTGCTCTACCGCCTGTCCTTCCGTCTGAGCACTGAGAATTCCATCCAAGTGCTGGAACTCCCGGGGACCACGCACGAGTACCTTTTGGAGGGCCTGAAACCTGATAGCGTCTACCTGGTCCGGATTACTGCTGCCACCAGAGTGGGGCTGGGAGAGTCATCAGTGTGGACTTCACACAGGACACCCAAAGCTACCAGTGTGAAAGGTAGACCTCTAAAGACTAAGTATTTAATGTAATAGTTTTACTTTTGAGCCAAATTTTTCTTCTCTAAGCTATGTTTATATTTCTAAGTTTGTTTTATAAATAAAAATATTCCATGTTCATGGACTTAATTGAAGTTAAAAAAAGAAACAAAACTTTTAGTTAGTAGCTCTTTTTTGCAGAGTTCCTTAGTGTGTAACACTTTGGGGTACCGTTATTTGTTTAGCATATTCTTCGTGGACCTATCCCTCAGATAGGTCCAAATCAAACTGAATTGCTAAAAGTTATATATTAATAAAGGCCTAATTAATATCCTTACAATATATTTTTAAAATCATCAATTTAATAGACCATAAGATTGGGAAGTTCTAGACTCTTTTTTCTCACCAATGTGGAATACTACATGACTGCTCATTGCTTTATTATTTGTTGATTGGTTAGTAATAATGCCTGTCCTCTCTATCACAAAGGGACAATAGATGGTCAAAATTAGAAATTACTTACTACCTCTTTGAAAAAAAAACTTATATATCCAGATAAAGATATTATTTTGCACTTGTTTATACATCTCAGTCTTTTAGATAGTATTTTGTATTCTTAAATTGTATCTCAAAGTTTAATATCATTTTGGAATTTTGAAAGTTAAGCTAATGTATGATTGTTTGAATTAAACTCTTTTGCAATTGTTGGCTTAAGACTGAGAGAGCTACACTATCCTGTGTTTCTGTGAATTATGGGGTTTTTATACATATACTTGCTATTGAATTTATCTAGCTCCTAAATCTCCAGAGTTACATTTGGAGCCTCTGAACTGTACCACCATTTCTGTGAAGTGGCAGCAAGATGCTGAGGACACAGCAACCATTCGGGGTTACAAGCTGTACTACAAAGAAGAAGGGCAGCAGGAGAATGGACCCATTTTCTTAGATGCAAGTGACCTTCTCTATACTCTCAGTGGTTTAGGTGAGTGAGCCTGTACTCTGCTTTTCATTTTTTCCTTCATTTCTGATGATTGGGGAAAATGTTACTGGATATAAGGCAGGAGAATTGACTTGATGATAGAAAGAAAAGGAGTGACTTTATTATATCCTACTGCTGAAGTCAGTGATAGGTGTTTGTTGTGAATGGATTAGAAAATGTCAGGTAATCATGGTGTCCTTTCATCGTTCCCCCCCTGGGCATTTGCTTTTCTTTCTAGTGTTTACTCCTGATCGAGTGAGACCCTGATCAAATTACCTTTAAGGTGACCTGATTATTGTGCGTGGATGGTGGGAAAACAAATGTGGAATAAGGCTATCACTGAATGATCAGCTAATAATCAGTAATTAAGTTTAACTTACATATTGTCTAGGGATACTATATAGAAGTATTGTTTTACATGTGTAAAGTATTATATGTAAATTATGTATAAAATAATACCCTTACATGTGACTCATGTAACTAAGTATTTACTTTACCCAGCTCTAACCCAGAAACACTAGGGAAAAAAGCCCTCAGTCTTTGTGTTTGTGTTCATCAGAATTTTGAAAGACAGTGTTTTATTCGTATCCTTCTTCCTATCTTAACAGTGAAAGAATTTTATGATCAGAACATGTTTAATAGAAAGTAATTAATATCTAAAATGAATACATGAGTACAAGCAGATATGTACTCATCACAGTATAAAAATGCACACTTAGCTATTTATTGCTCATGAATATATTTTTACCCTTAAGTACAAAGCAATAATTTCTGTTGTAATTACCAATCAAATGCCACTAAATTGCCATGTTACCTTCTGCACATATTGGACTTTTATAGAACACTATGACTTTCCCTTTCATAGGCTGCCCTTTAGAGGTGAGGGGAGGTAAGAGGCCCACTGGTCCCAACACGGGCTGCTCCTTTTACTGCCCTGGCCTTACACTAGCACAAGCTGTGAGAGCTGCCTGAGACTCAAGTCCCCGCACAGTGAGAGGCAGTAGTGGGAATCTGTGTTTTCAAATGCAGAGACACACAACCCCATCCTCCAGTTCTGCCATAGTTTTCCAGATGGTATTTTGCTTGTAAACTTACGTCATTTAAAAAATTTAATCTGTATTTAGTTAGATAAGTTTCACTATTGATCTATGTCACATGGCTTTATAACATATAACCTATGTTCCAGGTTGCCTTCCTAAAACCACGAATACTCTGAGATGACGTTAACCAGTTAACTGTCAGCAAAGTCAGCAACGTTTATTTCTAGCCTTGACTTCTCAGTATGCCTTCCCTTTCCATATCCATATCATTTATTCAAGAAAATTTTACTCAGTCTCAAGTAAGAAACAGGATTTGGGACAGAGGTTGATGAAAAATGATAGATCAAACTCAATACTTCCAATTTCCTCATTGTCAAGGATATTAAATATGTGGAAGATACAAAAAATAAATCCACAGAGAGCCCTTCTATAATATATATATTACAAGTAGCTTATTCTAAAGAGATGAATAATTTATTAGGAAAAAAACTTGGTGCTTGTGAAAAGTTGAGAAACATTTAAAACTTTTTCAATTAAAACAATTTTTAAATTTTAAATTTTTCTACAGATACATATACATAAAAAGAGGAAGATCCTTTGATTATTGAATTTTTTTCTGATCTCTGAATAACGGCTTTCAAAACTATAAACCTTTATTTCCTCCTGTTTTAAAAATAAATTGTGGATACTAATGTTTTTGTTTTTATGTTGTAAAGATGTAAGTGTATTGGGATAACTCCGTTTAAAATCACTTTACAATGCATAAACTAGGAAATTATTTTGTTATAGTTAACGTACCATGTCTATTAAAATACTTCCATGTTTCCTAACTATGGAATTAGACTGAGTGGTTGGACTGATTTGCAGTTCAGGATAAAGGAGGACTCTGTCACAGCTGTAGGCACTTTCTTAAGAAAGTTAAACAGCAGGTTCTGTACCTTGGAGTTGCCCAGTTAAGGCCTGAATGGCTGGCTAGCAGGTATGCAGTCATGTGGATTCAAAAGTGACTAGATCACCTTTAAGGTGCCTTTTAATCTTGAGTTCCTTTTCTAGAAAGCCGATGTTGGGGTCTAGCCAAGTTTATAGCAAGTTAATGCATTTAACCCATTAAGCAGACAAGTGTTTACAGCTCTCACCCCTTTCCTTCTTACTCTTGGATACTGCGAGAGCAATATGTTTTGTTAACTGGACAACTGACCATCTGTGACCATTTCTATCGAGAGCATCTGGCAGTAGCTGCCTGTTTAACAGAGAGTGATGTGTCTAGAGGGCAGCAGGTTAAGGGAATCCTATCTGTGGCTTTCTGGTGAACACTTGCTTTCACTCAGCTTTTGCACATTAAAAGTACCCTAACTGGAACTAGATTTACTAAATGGACTTGGAAATGAAATTTAAATGCTTCTGTTTGTTGACTCAGTGTCAATTTGAGTAGCAAACTGATGTCTCAAAATTTCATTTTCATACTAATCCCCTTTCTCATGCCCTAATAATACATCCTTTTGTTTTCACATCTGGTAATTGAGTTTCCAGTAAGAAAGTATGGTACTGAGACATTCTCCTTGGTGATAACACAGTTGTTTATTTCTGCTAGAAAGAAATAGATGAATGAATTTATATAGTTCAATTCATTTAACAAACATTGAGTATATTTCTAAGTAAGGCATTGTAATACTAGATAAGTAGATGTACCAGAAGGATTACACCAAAAGATATTTAACTGACTTGTCCAAATTTCCTCCACACTTCTGATTAACTAAATTTAATTGTACTTAATAAAGCTATTTTGGAATATTTTACTTTAAAACCTCAAAGCTCAGTTATCTGAGACAGAATGTTTTATTTTTTAAAGAGACTAGAAGGATTCTTTTGTCTTTAAGGGTATAATATAAATATTGGCATAGCAGTGGAAATATTTTGATGTTAGCTTGTTCAAGTTTAATGTTTTTAAAATATACAGTTGATTTCAGTTGGTAAGTGGTTTACTTTTGAGGGATTAGAAAGAAAGCATTAAGTTTGTGATTTAAAACCTTTATGTGATTTGTTCTAAATTGTGGTTTGAAGTCTGCTTCAAGTTTTTGCATCTTTGTAGTGATTTTTTTCACTTGGATTTTTTTCTTGGCACTTCCAATGTTTACCTCAGTTGTAAGATATTAAAAAATTTGTTGCATTTATCACACAATAAATTGAAGCAAAATTAATAACATACTTGTGTCCCCTGATAAGAGGAAATTGTTCTTCTTTTTTGTCTATTTCAGAAATTGGCTTTGAATTCTGAATTTAAAGTTTATAATTGCAAAGGGGCTTTTTTCATAAGCTGACTGTCAGAAACTGTTCTGTATTGTTTTTAGATAATGGAATATAAAAAGGAAGATTATTTAGATGGCACTGTTGTTAATTTAGAATTTAGGACACATATTTATAAAAATAGATCATCTCTAGTTTTTATTTCCCATGAATTTCACATGATTAGTGGAACATGAGATTTAGCCCCAATTATAAGATACAAAATACTTAAAAATCATTAGTAATGTTTATGGCTCATTTTCACACCCTCAAAACTCAGGGATTTTTTATTTTTATTTTTATTTATTTAAGGAAAAAAAAGAGCTCTGAGTGCTGAAGTAGGAGTCGGAAGAAACAGTTCCTGATTAATAATGTAATTTGGACTCCCTTAGCTAGTTTGTATGGAAATACAGTAAAATTAAGTCAAATTTCTGGGTTTTATCTTTTACCATAATAAGATAAGGTTTAGTTGTATGATTATATATCTCAAGAAAAAAAATAAAAAGATACTACTGGTGAGCCAAATTGATATAGCTGGAGGGAATTCTAACCTGTCCTTCACTTGAGGTAGGACAAGATTTTGTGGCATAGAAGAGGTGGCTTTTATTGGAGAGGATGTGATGTGAATACCACCATAATAATGATTTTGTTTTGAGGAGAATTAGAATCATTCAATTTATGAAATATGGAAATCACATTTTGAGGTAAGCCAGAGTCTTTTCAGAGACTGTGTTCCCTCATCCCACTCATATAGGGAAGCCTTAGAAAACTCTCAAAAAATCTTTGGAAATATCCTACAAGTGAAAGTCCTTATAATGAGGTTGTTTTGCAACTTTCTGTCTACACCCCTTCAGATGGAGTCTAATGCACACTGTATATTATAACAAAATCCTCTTAGTCATGAATAGTTTCAAGTATAATCTTTCCAGACTGACTTTTAGCCTGTAAATTCATTTCAGATAATCTGGTACCTTGATAAAACTACAGTTCAAATATAGTTATAGATATCAGGATTCTTCTATTGTAAATTAACATGCTAATGATAAAAATATTAAGCATTCTATCTAGATTAGATTTGACTTCATAAATCAGCATTTGTTTCTATGAAATCACTTTGCATTTATTTTTTAACAGATCATCAGAGGATCAATGTAAAATTCCACTAACATTGTTGCTTTCATTTACCACAGGCAAGATTTTTGGGGACATTATCTCACATTTTTTTGTCTCTTTTCAACATGCTTTGCCACAGTTACTTTCTACTACTAGTAGAGACAGTCCCTCTGAATAGTATCTGATTGCACTCTTTCATTCTTTCTTTTCAAAGAGTAGCAACATAAATTCATTTAACAGAAATCAGTAGACTTCTTAAAGGAATTTTTTTGGAAGCCATCTACTATGTAGACTAGAAAAGTGATTGACAGAGATTTGTTGGTTTGCTGTGGCTAAAGTATGGGTTATATGGACAGGAGATGCAGAGGCTAAACTCACAGAGTTAAATAATGCCTGTGTTTTAAGGGCCCTGTGAACCCTGATAAAGAATTTGGACTTTGTCCTACAATATAAGCAATGCAGAGCTAACAGAAAAGTTTTTAAGTGGCCGAGTGACATAGCTTGTTTTAGAAAGATAGCTTGTAATGATGTTAAAGGATAGATTTAGGGAATGCAGTGAGAATGGGGCCAGGGAGGGGACTACTAAAGACAGGAAACCAATAAGATGGTTGTTGAAATAATATGAGATGATCAGAGTGTCAATTAAAGCAGTAGTTCATTGTAGGGGAAGGCAGATTTGAAGGTTGTTTCAGGCTTAGAAGTAGGACTTGATTGATTAAATGTGGGCCTGATAGAAGGCCTTGGAATATAGGGGTTAAGATTGAGTGCTCTATGAAAAGATGCTCAACATTATTAGCCTTTAGAGAAATGCAAATTAAAAAATTAAAACTACAATAAGCTACTACTACATAACTATTAGAATGGCTAAAATTTAAAAAACAATAAACAGCAAAACTTGCGACTAGCCAGTACCAGGAAGGACACAGAGCAACCGAACTCTCATACGTTGCTAGCGGGTATGCAGTGTGGTAAATTCACTTTGGAAACACGTTAGCACTTTCTTATAAAGTTAAACATACCCATACCATATGACCCAGCAATCCCATCCTAGTTATTTGCCCTAGGAAAATGAAAACTTATGATCCATAAAAGCCTGCACAAATGTTTATAGTGGCTCTATTCACAATCACCAAAAACTGAAAACAACCTAAATGTCCTTCAACAGATGACTGGGAAAACAAACTGCAGTACAGCAATACAGTGGAATGCTCTTCAGCAATAAAAAGCAATGAACTGTATTGATTCTTGCTGCAATTCATGGATAAATCTCAGTGGTATTATGATGACTGAAAGAAGCCAGTCTCAAAAGGTTGCATTCTGTATGATTCCATTTATGTAACATTCCCAAAAGTCAAAACTAGAGGGATGGAGAAAAATCAGTGTTTCCCACAGGTTGGAATGGGGACAGGGTTGACTACAAAGGATAGCATGAGGGAGTTTGTTGATGTGATGGAATTGTTCTGTATCCTGATTGTGGTGGTGGTTACAAGAATCTATACATGTGTTAAGTAGATGTATACACCAAAAAAGTCAAATTTAAGATATGTAAATTTAAATTATAATTTAAATTTTAAATCAGAAGACAGAGGGTTCTGAAATTAGAGCACCAAGGATTGAACCCCAACTCTTTACTCACTAGAGGTATAATATTGGTCAAGTCATTTCACCTCCCTGAACCTCAATTCCCTGTGAAATGGAAATCATAATACTACATACACCCTGGGATTGTGTTGAGGATTAAATGTACTAGTACATGTGGAACCCTCAGAACAGTGCATTGGTACATAGTAGATGTTCAAAAACCCTTAGCTGTTTGTATTAATACGATTAGGGAAAGGAAGAAGTTAGAATGGTACTCAGAGCTTTGGGTTGATGGTATTTTTTTTCCCTATGGGTGGTTGTATTCCCTTCTCTCCCCACATTCCCTGAGAATAAGGGCGATTTTGCATAAGTTAGGTGCTATGGCCAATTACTTACCCTTTTTTTTTTTTTTAAGAGAAGTAGATTTACTGAGATCATACACAAAATATAGATTTCCCATATACCTGCCCCCATTTTTAATATTTTGAATTAGTGTGATGAGAGAATTTTATTATGATGTACTATTAGCTATAGTCCATACATAGTTTACATTAGGGTTCACTGTGTTGTATAGTCCTATGATTTTGTGTTTTCTTTTTTTAAAATTTTTGTACTAGCAATATATATACCTGGATGGTACTTTTTAACTGTAGCAGGGCTTTCAGGAAGAAGAACAGATTTGAGGACATGGGAGATGCTGAGTTCAGTTTTGATTGTGTTGGGTTAGGAATGTTGTTGTCCTGGTGGAGATGTCTATAGCAGCTGAATATATGGGTTTAGATTTCAGAAGATCTGAGGTGGTAGTTATTGGTGTGCGTCTGGTAGTTAAGGCTACATACTGATGCCATCCTGTTCCACGGGACCGACCATCTTTCTGGCTTAGCCATCTTGAAAGAAACTGGCAAAGACTTGAGAAGAAGAAACTCTTCAGCATTACTGTAAAACAGAGAAAGTTGGGTCATTTTCAGGAAAGGGGCACATCCAACAAATTTCACTGACGTTTGTCTTTCTATGTGAAACTTTGAACATTCTCATTTTCTAAGTTTAGCTTTCAGTAGAGACTTAAACAAACAAAACCTTTTCAAAGACCTCTGCAAACTGAAATCCTATCCATATAATACAATATGGTGGTCATATTTATATTTGTTCTTAATTTGGGACAATTCCAAACATTTATCAGTTTCTTTTATTTGCTACAAAAGAGGAATTTTAAATAATAAAGAAGCAAAGGGGATCAAGCAAATATATTATGGGAGAAATATATTTGGCAAATTCTAAACTGAATCTTGTAGCAAATTACAAAAGATTTTTTGTACTTTTCAATATTTGAAAGTCTTTTTCTAACTTATTTTGTAGTCCAGTTGAATGTAGTAGCAGTACTATCATAATTAGCATTTCTGACTCTTAAATTCAGAAAAGTGTAAAAAGAATTAAAATAATACCCTGAAAGAAGAAATGTCTTTTAATCTTGTACCATATATCATACTATATTGAATTATATTAATGGTATGTAATATACAACAATAATATTGTATATTTTAAGAAAACCAATATGGAGATAGGGAAGATAAGCAACATTGTATGCTCATATTTTCCTAAAGATTTTATTCATCTTTAAAAAATAATAGCATTCAAATTTCCAAAAAATAATCAAACCCAAAAAATAATTGGGAAAAGAATTTTCATGTTTTTTTTCCTGAACCTTCATATTTCTTAGTCTTGAGTAGTCATTGCCTTTCAAAATGCTCTAAAACATGCATGGAAAGCTCTGTGAAAGCATCTGTCTTGTTATTAAATGAGGTGTAATATATGAACAAAAATGTTACACAGCTGCTCTTCTTTTTTTCTTTAAAGGATAAAGCAAAGTTGTGTTTTTTACAAGAACAAAATTGATTGATTTGTCTAAATCATCATCACTTTAGTAGGTTTGAAGTTGCTTTACTGCTTTCGCAGCTGTGCGGCAAGTTCTCTAGCAGACAATGGTGGAGAGAGGTGTTCACTGCATCTGGTTTCTTCTCATTGTAGGATGCCTGAAACGGTGATATTTAGTGGTTTCCTTGAAAAAGCAGCTCATCTGTAGAAGAGGAACTTCTTTAGTACCTAAATTAGCTTGCTGTTATTCATATGCATATATTTTGTTTCCTTGTGAAAAAAAAAAGGAACATCCTCTCTCCTGAAACTATATAGCACAGATAACCCTTTGACCTTTGGCTCTGGGTAAAGATTTATAGTACTGACAGAGCCTAACTTCGCATGCCTGACTGAAAAGCTCCCTAAATAAAGTAAGGACCCTGTGGAGGTGGAGAAAATAAGCAGAATAAAGAAGTTCCATGATTTCCACTGACTATAATTTTACCAGTCTGTGAAGTAAAATACCAATTGTGATATGTTTCCAGTTTGGGCATCTGACATCACTTAAGTTTGGAGTGTGATATTAGAAATAGTTAGATAAGGGATACCTGGGCATCCTTCTCTTCTCCTGTCTGCATCACTCCCCTTAGCAAATATCCCCTTCTGCTTCCTCTTTCTAATTAAATTCCCATTAAAATATCTGGGTAGGTTTTTTTTTTTTTCCTTTAGGCAAAGCAAAACAGAAAACTTACCTAAAAAATGGGCAGATTGAAAAGTGGCTGAGAGTGGGAATCACCAATTGCTTATCTCTTAATTTGTTAAGAAATAAAATGTTTCTTCAGATATAAAATGCAAAGAGCACATGAAAACAGTTGCATTGTTTTCTCCCGAAAAATTTTTTTAACTTGATTCCAGGTGGCATTTCAAATTTAAGATATTTGAAGACATTTTCATAATTTAAAGCTAATGATTCTCACATCTATTTAATAATTATTTAACTAATACCTTTATACTAAATCTTTGTTTATGTATGTCTTCTAAAAAATCCCAATATTTTCAACAGCACTTTGTATTTATATATTGAAATTTATTTATTAAAAATTATTTTACTGCTTTATTTTCTGCTTCCGTTCTGTATGTGCTAATAAAACTTTATTAAAATGGTGACAAATAAAAACAATGTTTTCTTAATCTTAGGAAGATGCTTGTAGTTACTGATAGAGTCATGATTGTTTTACAGGCCAGAACTTTGAAATGGTATTTTTGAGTGAAGGAAAAGTTTCAGTGAACATTTCATTTCCCTAATTGTAAGAATCTGTTAGCATGGCAAAATGTTTAAGACATAAATTATAAACATCTTTTTAGAGAAGGGAAAGCTCTTGTAGGAAATTAAATCAATACTGTCCATTAATCACACTGCCTGTCAACCCCAGGCTACTTTGGACATTGCTGGTGAATGTAAAGAATCTTTAGATGTGTGAGGTCCTTAAAGATTTAAGTTAAAGGAAAAGAGGTTTGAAAATGCCAACCATTAGCACATGAAAGAAACTTCAGGGTGGATAGGAAAAAATTAATTTTTTGTAGAGCAGTAATTACACTTAATGTTTTTGCTTTAAGTTTTAAACTTTGTTCTTAAATATCTTAATGTAAATGAAATTTTAAGGTTTGTATTAATTACACACTCCAAGGGATGGAAGGGAGCTGCAAGACAGTACATTACTGGAGGAAAATATTTTTTGTTGGAGCCTTTTAAAATATTTTTGAATGTTTGTTTTATAATGTACCTACTAGAACAGTCACATATCTGTGTGTTATAAATAAATCAAGGTATACATGTTTTGGGTATGCATGCTAGAAAAATATTATTAACAGAAGGTGTGATAAAAAAAATTTGGAGATCACTCTTCTAAAATATTGAACCAGGTATTTCTAAGTGGCCACCTAGTTAAGAAGCTTTACAGTTTAGAGGAGGAGAGAGACATTAAATCAAATCACCACATAAATTATAATTACTAACTCTAGTTAGTGCTGTGATGGACACGATA
Source organism: Cabassous unicinctus (assembly GCA_029593785.1). Classification (NCBI taxonomy): domain Eukaryota; kingdom Metazoa; phylum Chordata; class Mammalia; order Cingulata; family Chlamyphoridae; genus Cabassous; species Cabassous unicinctus. The sequence continues at coordinate 11,370 of JAQZBX010023728.1, forward strand.
GGTTTGAGGGCCTGTGGGTCAGGACAGGTTTCCCTGAGAAGCCAATTCTAATTGAGATCTGAAAGATAATAGGAATTAACTAGATGAAGGGCCCTAATGGAATTAATGATGAAAGAATTAAAGAAATTATGGCATAAACTATAATCAGAATAATCAAAACAGGTGCAAACTTCCTAGTTTATCAGTGAACTTACTTGGTTTGGATAAGCTAATATGATCTCTAATGTAGTCCTAGCATAGTTTAGTTAAACTGTGCATATTTTTCTAAACCGTGCATATTTTTCTATTCCATTTTGAGATGTTTGAAATCTTGCAAGACTTCACATTAGATCCCAGGAAATGTGTGCTGCTACACATGGAGACCTTGAATTAGCCAAGATAATTGATTCCTTTGACACTTAACCTTGGTTTATCATAGAACCTAGAGCAGTTGCTTCAGCTAAATGTTACAGCTTCGTCTTAGCTTTCTTAGAATGCCAGGTTGTTAATGATAACTTAGGAAACCTGTGCAGAGTCGGTCATAAGCAGCTCATTTTGCCTGATTATCACAGTTTATACATCTTCCCTGGCAGGTTATGTAAATATATCTAACTAGAGTTATTATTTCAAATTTATGTATCTACTCCTTCCTTCTAAGAAAGATTTGAAGTGACTTAAGATAGAAACACAGAATTCAACAAAATAAAAAACAAGTAGATGAGAAATTGCACAGTGTTGGTAAGGATTTGAGGAAATAAAGCACTCATAATAATGGTGGGAGCATAAATTGATCGACAGCTATTCTAGGGATAAAAGAAAAAAACAAGGGGGAGGATTTATAATATGCATACTTTTTTACCCAGCAATTCCATTAATAGAGACTTTCAATGGAAAAGTAATAATGAATATGCACAAACATCTAATCACAAGGATGTGGATATTGAAAGGGATACTTTAGAAGAACATAGATGAAATGACATGAATAGTTGTTCACAATATATATATTTTTTAAAACAGCTTTATTGAGAAATATTTCACACCTATACAATTCACCCATTTAAGTATCCAATTCAACGGTTTTTAATATTTTCACAGAATGGCACAACCTTCACCACAATCAATTTTAGAACATAGTCATCATTCCAGAAACAAATCCATACTCAGTAGCGGTTCACTCTCCATTTCCTCTGGAAACCCTTTGTCCTAGACAACCATGAATCTACTTTCTTTCTCTATGGATTTGCCTATACTGGGCGTTTCATATAAATGGAATCATAAAATGTGTGGCCTTTGTGACTGGCTTCTTCTACTTAACATAGTGTTTGTTTTTGGTTCATCCATATTGCAGCATGTATCAATACTTCATTTATTTTTTTTAATATATATTTTTTTCTAAAAGATGCTTAGATTACATAAAATGTTACATAAAAAATATTAAAATATAACGGATTCCCATATGCCCCAATCCCCACAGCTCCCACTTTTCATCACACTAACAACTTCTTTCATTGGTGTGGTACACCAATCAATTGCAATTGATGAACACATTTTGGAGTGTTTCCACCAAGAGTGGATTGTTCACAATATATTAAATTAAAAAGCAGGTTATAAATTATGAAAGTATTTAAACTTTATGTTTGTGTTAGTTTCCCACTGCTAAAACAAGTAACCATACAATGTCTTGGCTTTACAACAGGAATATATTCACTCATGGTTTTGAGCCTAGAAGTCCAAAATAGAGGTGACAGCAAGGTGATGCTTTCTCCCTGAATACTGTGACATCTGGGGCTGGCTGCATGTAATCCTTGGTCCTCAGCTTTTCCATCACATAGCAATGTACATGTGGCATCTTTTCTTTCTCTTCTGGGTTCCATTGACTTCTAGCTTCTGGCTGCTCCCCATGGTTTCTCTGTCTGTGGCTTTATCTATAAGGCCTCCAGTAATAGGACGTAGACCCATCCTGATTTAGTTGGGCCACATCTAAACTGAAGGAACCTCATCAAAAGGTCCTATTTACAATGGGTTCACACCCACAGGAATGGATTAAGATTTAAGCACATGTATTTCTAGGGTACATAACTCCAAGCCATCACAGTATGTGTATGGATAGCAAAGAGAGTGAAAAAATACACACCCTGATGTTCACAGCATTTATCCCTGAGTGCCAGTAAGAACGATATTTCATTTTTATTTCTTCTTTTTGCTCGTCTGAATTTTATAAATTTTCTATAACAAATATGTATATAATAAAATTTTATAAATTTTCAAATAAATATGTATTTGATCATAATGAGGGGAAAAAACAACAGCCAAGTGTTTTTTTAACCCGAATATACCTAGATAAAGAAATTGTGGCAAACGTAAATAAGGGTTGCAAATATTCTCACTGTCCTGATTTTGTGATAATCGGGATAGGCTAAACATTCGCTGTATTAGAAACCATGCCTGTGTCCCCAGACCTAGTTTTATTCCCTAGGTCTGGTTTTTAGAATGCTGGTGATAAACTAAACCTGATTTATTATATGACCATCCTGTATGGGAAATGACTGTAACTCTAGGTATCTTTGGTCAACCTTAAGAGATATAGCAGGGGGATGGATGTGGCTCAAATGGTTGGTTGGGCGTCTGTCTCCCATATGGAGGGACCTGGGTTCGATCCCCGGGATCTACCAGTAAAAATAAAAAAAAAGAAAAATGGAGAACGCGCTTGGGTGCACCGTCAGGCCTTGTGAAGCCACACAGCAAGATGATGATGTAACAGGACAGTGACTCAAGGGACAGCCAAGATGAGACGTGCCAAAAAACTAGGAACTAAGGTGGTGCAGGCGGTAGGACACCTCTCTCCCACATCGGAGGTTCCAAGGATCGAATCCCAGTGAAGACAGGAGAAGGATGAGAAGAGAGGGCAGGAAATGGACACAGAGGGTTGCCCAGTGAATGGACACAAAAACAGCAAAAATGGGGGTGGGGTCAGAGGGTAAAAATGGATAAAAGTAAATAAATAAATCCTTTAAAAAAAAGTATAGGGGAGTAAGATATGGACTATAGTTAGTAGTAGTACTTTGACAATGCTTTTTCATAATTTGTTAACAAATGTTTCACAACAATGGGAAGTATATGGTGGGGTAATGTGTGGGAGCCCTGTATGATGTTATGCATGTTTGTTTTGTAAGTTCACAATGTTTATTGAACACTTATTGTTTATATATGTTCATGTATGAATGATATACTTCAATAAATTATTTAGAAAATTAAAAAAAAAAAAGGAAAGGTAAATAAGGGTAGAGAAATCAGATGAACCCAGGATAATGGCTTCTTTTTTCCATGCCATAAGGTCCTGTGCAGTTGCTAGAAATGGCCCATAAATTTAGATATGAGCTTCCTTGCAGCTAAAGCAAAATGCAAACATTGTTAGCTATGGGACACCAGAATGTTTTAGTTATTAGAAGAACATAGTAATATACTAATTACATTCCTGAGATATAATACCTCTAGAAAAACTCTATATGCTGAAATTGAGATCTCTATTGATCTGTGTATTGCCTGGCAGTGACTTAACATCATAAGGAAAGAAGATTCCTGTGGTTTCTAGGATTATTTAACAATTTATAGGGTTTTGGAAGACCTAGTGATATTAGTGAAGAAAACAAAATAATTTTTTGAACTTTGGCCTCTCTTCATCTGAATGGCAAATATGATTTTTAGTGTGTTTCTCTTTGTTGAATAGTTGTTTTCCCACCATTTACATATAATGACCTTTTGTCTTAGAAGAAAGATCATGGCAGATGGGCCTGGATTCTGTCCCATAAAACTATGGAAACTACATTTAAAGCCTCTGAAATTTTCAAGAAGTAGGCACTCTTTTAAGAGGCTCATTTTCTCACATACATCTCCATTTTGAGAAATCAGTGATTGTTTTAATAATATTAATTTTCTGTTACATGTTGACTCATTCACACACTTGTGTGGTCCTGATTCTGTGTATACTCTATTCCCATGCTGTGTACATGTTATAAATTAGCACTCCATTGTGACTCATGGGGAATTAGAAAAGAAAAAAAAAGAAAAAATCTGCATTTGCATTATTTGTATAAGAAATCTCAGATATTTCTAGAAATCTTAAAAGAAGCTGAAAAACATATTGATGCTCTCTTTTTCTTACTGTCCTCACTATCAGGCATGAGATCAATAAAAACATTCATATATATAGGGGAATAAAATGTGCTATTATGAAAATTAGGCTATTCTGGGTTAGGAAAGCTTTTGAAACTATAATATTCTTCTTTACCAAGCAATCTAACAAATCCACACTCACAAAAACAGTGGATTTAATTTTTATATTTCTTAATAAAAATGCCCTACACTGAAGTCATAATCTAACCTACATAGTATTTTTGTTCAAAATGTTTAACCTAAATCTAATAAAGAGGAAACAATCAGATTAATTCAGATTATGGGACATTCTATAGAAAACTGGACAGGATTTTTTTTTTTTTAAATGTCATGATCATGAAAGAACCAGGAAGGGACTGAAAAAATTTTTTTAATAATTTTAAAAAGGAAGGAACGGTTCTAGATTAAAGGAAACATGAAAGTACAGTGTATGATCCTCTTTTGGCTTCTAGATGGGGATAAAGCATATCGTTGGGGCGATTTGGAAAATTTAAATATGGACTGTATATTAGATAAAATCATATTATTGTTAAATTCATTGGGTATAATAATGAGTATTGTGGCTCTGTGGAGTGTATGTAGGAGGACAGCTTTGTTCTCAGGGAAAATGTGTTTGAGTATTGAAGTGTGAAGTATTGTCATAATTCAACAAAAGAAAAAGTGTGTACACTTGCATACATATAAATGAGAACAAGAAATAAAGCAATTACATCAAAATATTTTAAAAATAAGTTTAAAAGGTTAAAAATGCTCTATATTGTATTTTAATCTTTAATTAGATAATGGTTTTACAGTGATGATGCACATGGTTAAAATAACAGCATTTCTAAAATAATTGCTTATATAAAACAAGTCTCTGGAAATTTGGGGATATTTAAAATTTATATCAATCAACATACATCGTAATGTAATTTTACCTAGTGAGAAATGAAGACACAGAAAATCAGTTTCTTATTCAAAGTAGCCCTTGATATTAAAACCCACTTGAGGAAACTAATAACTGTACTGGGGTAAATAATACAAAAATACTGTAAACCAAAAGTATTTCCTTAAACAACTAAATCTATTTCTTTTTAATTTCATCCGTGAAATATTTATAATCTAACCTTTGTAATGCTGTGTTTCAGATTGAGTGTAAGAAACCTCAAATCTTCTGTTCAATATTTTCTTTATCTGGATATCCTTTTGACTTATTCCATAAACTCAAATTGTTTGAGATTTTCTATCGTATGTCTTGAAAACCATTTTAAGATATTCTAAGTGCCTTCCATTGGCCGAAAAATCTTCAGTCTTTCAATACCTGAATGATTTAAGGTTTACACAGAATTTGAGTAGACTGTTTATAAGCCAATTACCACATTAATGACCTGCACCTGCTTGCATCAAAGAACTCCCAGAATACTCTTATCTTCTCACCCTGAAATCGATTTTAGAGTGATATATTCAGCAAAATTTGAATAAATTGTTATAACATCATGTTTCTTGTGAGCTTCAGAGTAGGCATAAATAACACAATCATGGTTTTATCACTGTGATTGATGAAGCTGATATTTCACCAGCTTGCTTTTCCCTACTTGAGAAGAAATTTAAGATTGGTTTCAAGCTGTCTACCTGCATCTTTACCATCTTGTAAGCTTTTAACTGCTGAGGCTTGGGATGTGGAGGGGTGGTCATCAAACCACAGATGGTTTTGCAATGAAACTGTGCACCTTCACCCAAGTCGCCGTGGTTCAGGAGATGATAGATGGTTATTTTCATGTTGCCTCATGAAAGGGTCAAAATGGCATGGAGAGCCCATGACAGTGAAACTGAGAAATGTTAGTCCTGGAAGGAAATTTATTTCATAGCTTCAGGGGAAGTTTGGTTGTCATGAATAGGCTCTCTCTGTCAGTGTATAAAAATACTGTTTGTAAGATAATGATGTATGTGAGACAGTGTTATGTGTGTTGGCAGACAGAGCGGTTACTTAAACAAATGCTAAGCCAAGTACAGTAGCATAAGTCAAGTATTCTACTTTGGATGTTTTTTTAGGGCAGAAAGTGCTTCTGATAGAGATATTGGCATAATCAAAGGGATTTAGTTCATTTTCTTGTGTTAGGACTTTAAGTACACTTCATTTGTAAATTTTATAGCCTTTTAATTGTCCTATGAGACTGCGCTATCCCTTCCCCCACCCCTCCCTGAAATTCTCACACACTTTTGTTGTTAAAATTATATATTCTTTTCTTGTACTCAGCAGTCGCTCTGTTTTGTTCACTTTTAATTATTCCATAACATACATGTGGACACAACCTTATTGCTGTTCAGTTTAGCTGTCATAAATTTGCGGACAGTTAAGTTGCTGCTCTTTTGGAGTCTTTCTTTCCCTTCTCCCCACCTTGAAGGAAATATCAACCCTCAGCATAATTCCATTAGTGCTGGTGCAATTGGGAGAGACTGAAAAACAGTGCTCCCTGACCTTACAAAATTGGCCCATTGAGGTGCCTTTCCTCCATGAGACTCAGGTGAAAGGCCTTCCATAAGAAAATAACATAAAAGATCAAAAACTGTGTTTGTGGAAGCCTCCAAATCACTTTCAATTAGTTTTTCAGTGTTTGGATGTAAATCAGATTCACTCATAGCAATGTTCAAATAGAAATCTTTAATTCCAAATATTTCTTATCCAGAGAGTCTAAAGTAATGCATTTGTCAAAAATGAAAAAAACTTTTAAAAGAAATCTTGAGAGCCAGATAGATTGTATAAAATCGAGATTATATGATCAAAAAAAGAAATTACATCATCAAAATATTAGTGAGCACAAGAACATTAGGAAAGCCTTATGCTTCTGGATTTTACAAACAATTCTGGTCATTTTGGGGAGGTTTTTATAACAGAGATTGTCAATATGATAAACTGATTCTCAAATGTCACACTTACAAAGAACTTTCTTCTAAATTATCCTAAACTCATTAGGAGAGGAGATGTTTTTACTGGGAGTGAGAGGTGTTATTTGTCCTAAGGCCCTTCAGGGGGGCGGAACAAAAGGGACTGAGTCATTTCAGGTTTAGACAAATATTCTACCATCAGCTTCCATAAAGAGCTGTTACAGAAATCATAGGGAAAGCTGGGGGGAGTGAAGGACTGTCCACTCCACCTGCCATTCTATTTTATACTTAAATATTCCATTTTATCACAGAACAGATTTATAATATTTTGGCATAGTGATCATTAAAGAAAACTTTACATTTGTAATGCAAAATGAAAAATGTTTGATTTCCAAAACCTTACAAAAATTCCATTTATAAACAAAAGGAGAGAGAATTTTAAATCTAAGCTTAAAGTAAAATGTACATTGTTAGCTAAAACCTCCGTTTTTAAACCAGCTTGCCAGCCCATTCACATAAAGGATTGTTTTAGCCATCATGAATTAACTTTTCCCCTTCTAACATATGATGTAAGAATGAGAATCCCTCTTAGAAGAAACCTGCTCCTCTAATCCCAGTAGGCTTTAAAGTGGAGAAACATTGCAGTCTTACAACATTTGGAAAACTTTAAGACCAGAAATTGTTCTGATGTGATTTGTGTTTTCATTACTGTTAGGTAGCATTTTAAAGAATAGTATTTCATTCTGCTTTCTTTTTTCCCACCCATCCCCCTTAGCATTTTTCCTACTCCTCTGCTGCTGGATCAGACTTGGGCTGGCCCCAGATTCTATGTCAGAGGCCATGACCCAGGTATCACAGCAGCCTGTACTACTGGCCTCTTCTCTGTATAATTATATGGGGGGTATTGTGTTGAAGGGCCGGGGTTGGGGCCAGTGCAGTCGCCCTGGCTGGCCAGACAAGGAGCTCTGCAGTCAGACTGCAGGGGAACAATGGGCCTGAAAAGGCTCCCACAAAACCTTGTAGCACGAAAGATTAAATTAAAAATGGACATTTGGCAGACACTAGGTTTCATCCTTCAGACTTTTTCACCTCTCTAACTTATTCTGAGCATTTCCTACTTTTTACCATCATCAGACCTCACATATGCTGATCCTTAAATCAACTCATTTTCAGGTTTTTACTTAACTTTGCAGAGATTTTCGATTTTATTTGATTCTTTTTTTTTTTTCCAGAATTGAAAACATACCATATATTACTTTATTATATTAAAAACTATGAACAAATACAGGGATGAGAAGGGAATGTTGTTTTCTGACATCACTAGAGCTGCTAATAGAAGACATATTAATTTTGGAGATAGCTGCAAAATATTATTTGACTATTTTTAATGCTTTGAAATTATCTCTTGTGACATTTTGTTGCTAATATAAGCAAAGCTTTCTTTAGCAATATTTGAAGTAAATAATTGAAAATAGTACATACTGAATTTTTAAATACTGCTTGGGGGTGGGGGGCATTGATTAAGCCACTCCAGTACTGTCCATGTCTATAAATTGAACAAGTGGCAGGGGATGGTCTTAAATTAGATTTGATTGCTTTGATCTTCTTTTGGTCATAGGAGGATTATTTTTACCCACCACCTGAGAATTTTGCATTGAAGGATGGGGGAATAAAAACTCTTCTTTAAATGTTTACCCAATTTGATTTTTAGAAATGGTTTCAGAGGTAGACTCATTCTTGGGAAAAGGAAAAAAGTTTTCTCATGGTCCTGACCTGAGGTTTTGTCTTAATTTTATCTAGCTCTGACCTGTTGGCTCTGGCCTGGCTCTTTTCAAGGCTTCTGGAGCCTTACAAACAAGCTGCAGCTGAAAGAAACAAAGGCCTGGCTTTAATGACCCACAGTATTATCTCTTGTTGTTGATCCAGAGCTAAATACTTTGTAAATAATTTTCTGTTCTGCATTTTCCAGGAAACCAAACTTATAGATCTGTTAGTAATACAACAAAGAGTCCATGAAGTTTGAATCTGAAGTCCATCAGTTTTACTTCTGAGTTCATCTTTAATCAGGGGGCAGTTGGTCTGCATAGTGTTTGGGGGAAGATATGATCTGGGAATTTCCTGCTAAAAGAGCCTATTAGTTTTTACCTTTTGTATCTTAAGGAAGTGTGTGGAAGGAACAATAAACAAAATCACAATAGGACTGGGATTCTTAAATGTTTTCCCCTTCAAGTAAAATGAATTTATTCATTAATGTTTATATTTCTGATTGTTCTGCTTTTGTTTTACTGTTAATTTGATGATCTTGAATGTACCTTAATATCACCCACTTACCTCAGTGTCTACACCTCATCTCTTTCTGAGATAACCTAAAACCAGGAAGTAGGCCAAAAAAAAAAAAAAAAGAGGGGTTTAAATCACAAAGCTACCTTTCTTCAGAATTTATTGACTCAATTTACACATACATGTTCTCACACTTTTTGCTATCTGATTGCTCAAACTATTAGTGACTGTAGGTAGGGCCCCTGGCTTCATAAAATAGGCTCAGAAGCATAGAATTGGAGCTAATGGACAATAAAAATAACTTTTAAAAACTATTACACATCAGGAACATATATAATTGATGCTTATAAGGATGACATTGAAGCATCAGGAAAAAAAAAAGCTCAGTTATATCTTGCATAGTCAAGAACCATGGAATTTTGATATATATTTTTAGAGATTTTTATATAGAAAATTTACTTATGTAGAAGTATCCTTATCTATAAAATAAAAATAAAAATAATTCATAGGGTTGTTGTAAGGATTATCTAAGCTAATGTACATAAAGTGTATAGTAGCTTGTCTGGCATATAAAATATAATACATTTTCTTTACAATTTAATTATTGTCAAAGTAATTCATATTTATTGTAGAACTTGTAGAAATATCGGAAGCAAAGTAACTAAAAATTCCACTGCTGTTAATATTTTAGTACAATAGCAGAAGATAATGCATTGTTATTCCCCTTTACAGGTCTGCCTTCATTGTCCTACCATGTCCTTGCTATTGAACTCCATGTGATCTGTACCCCATCCCACCCCACTCCCCATCCTATTGAACTTGCTCTGTTAAAGAACCTAGTTACTGGTTCCCACTCTTACCCTCTGTGACTTCTCTGTAGCACTGGACATTGTCAGTCGATCCTCCTGCTAATACTCTTCTATTGGCTTCCATGATATTTTACCTTCTGCCTCTCTTCATAATTTTTTAAGGCCTGCCCCCATTTCCTACCCCCAGGTTTCCAGTCCCTGCTTTCTTTTCTCCCTTAGCAACCATCTTCTGTTCGACTCCAGCCCACAGTTCTCCATCTACTGGTCAACTCCACTTGAATATTTCTCCACCATCTACAATTAAGCGAGTCACAACTTGCCATTAGCTCTGCCAAGCATATCCTGTTCCACTTCTGTTGGTTGACCCAGGCTGGAAACTTTGGAGCTATCTCACTCTTCATGAATCCCTTCATTCAGCCACCTTCTGCATGTATGTTGTAAAATCCACAGTGCCTAGTCTGGCTCTTAAAGTTCTCCATGATCTGGCCCCAGGCTAACCTTTCTATGTGAACAATCACTGCTGCAAATCGGAACTCTTCCTACGGCTTGTCTTCCTCCCTCCCGCCCCCTCCCCAGTACAGGTGCTTGTGCCCCCCACGCCTTTGCTTATGCTGTTCCCTGAGCCTGGATCTCTGCTTGCCCATGCTTATACCACAGGGTCCGATTCTGCTCAAATGCTACCGCTCTTATGAAGCCCTCCCTGACCCCCAGATTAGTAATCATCGCTCTCTCTCTTTAATCCCTTTAGAGCTTTAGCAGATCGCTTTTGTAGCAGTTATTCCTGTCTTGCATGGTACCCATTTGTGCCTTTGTATAAGCTCCCTAACTGAATTATATATTGAGAACAAAAGCCTTGGATTATTCTTTCCTTATCTACCCCCCACCCCTGCTTCCTCAAAACTCAACACAATTCCTTCCATTAATAAGTATTTATCAAATCACTAGAATAACTCATTCTCCAGGAAAACAGAGTCAGAATTTTAGAGCAGGAAAGGACCTTATGTTCAGCTGCTTGAATTGTTCTTAACCTGTGTATCCTTTAGAATCTAGTAATGAAAATCTTTTCCTACTTTTCAGGGGTAAAAGAAGTTAATGGATCACATTTTCTCAATTTTAAATTTGTCTCCCACAACTTTTTCTCATGTCTGGTTTAGCCAGCTTTATAATATTAATTATTTAATGTAAGTAAAATTATCTTGTGGTTCTCTACAAACAGTACTCTGTTGCCTAAACAAATTTGAGAACAACTGATAAATTTCAAATTCCTAATCTTACAGGTGGGGAAACTGAGTTCCAGGGGACTGAGTGATTTTCACATCCACACAGTTTGTTAATCCAAAATTAAAGTCCCAACTCCTAATTCCCAAACCAGATCTATCCCCTACATTTATTTATTTAGCACTAAAAAAAACAAAACAAAACACCTACTAAGTCTCAGACACTTTCCTAAGCATTTTACAAATATAAACTCATTTAATCCCCGATTTATAGATGAGGAAACTGATTCAAACCCCAGTAGTCTGGCTCTGGATTCTACACTTTAATCACTATACCAGCTTGCTCTTTCACACAGGAGGGTGCAGTAAATAGGGATTAGGAGTCATAGGTGATTATTTTATAAAATTACTATGAATATTATTATTGTTGATAGTATTATTATACCCAGACTGTCTTCTAAGAATTTTATATTTTATTTTGTCTTCCCAACAGACTCAAGAGGTATATGCTATTATCATCATCACACTCATTTTGCAGGTGATTGTAACCAGTGTACAGAGGGAGTAAATAACCTCCCCAAGTTACACAGTGATGAACAAGCCAGAACTGAATTCTGGGAAGTCTGGCTGTAACATCTCAGCCTTTAACCACTCTGCTAGACTGTCTCTTAGCTACTCAGTAGGCACTAAGTCATTGGGAAGTTTGTCTTACTTCTACTTGGCTCAGCATCCTCTTCTGTAAGGGATAGGTGACAAAATCAATACCTACCTCACAGGGATTTTTGAGGTTCATGTGAAATACTTATGTGTATGAAAACACCGATCCAAGGCAGCCCTTCTCTCTCTTTATTGGTTTGCATTTCATCAAGCTTTTCATTTAGTGAAACTTAAGCAACAGCTGTATGTCAGGCATACCTGTTTTGATCTGCTCATTGGTCAGTTTCAGCTGGTATCTGAAACAGTTCCCAGCTTCGAAATAGCTGTAAGAGTGGGGCCATCAGTTTTCTTTTTTCACATAGATGCCATCTAGTGATGGAGAAGAAAAATGCAAGTTTGTCAAGTCAGACCTGGAAGAGGTGTGAGTTTGTTTTTTTTGTTGTGTGGTGATTAGGGTCATGTTGCAGTGAAAAATGGATATGTTATACCAAAGTTTTTAGTAGGTTACTTAAGATGCTGCATAAAGATACAGCTAATGCACTATTATTGTTAAGTAATGTGTTATTACAATGGAATTAGGCAGGTTCTTGAAAAGATTTGGGCATTACAGAGAATCTCATTTTATTGGTCTCTCATTTTTCTTGTTCTGAGTTGTAGTCACTGAGGGTAAACACCTAATTGTAAATAACAGGTTGAATTAATTTGTTATGTCCATCTGGTTGCTGTTTCTAATGCTAGTCCTCAAAGTCTTCCACGTTTCCCTTCCATGAAACAATTTGCTGCTCTTCCATTAGGGAAGAAATCTGTTTTTTCCAAAGCACTCATCATCACCACTGCTTCTTTGTTAGCCAACGAGAGATTATTGGATTAATATGGAAGATGTGAAAGGTATAATTGCTACTGGGAGGATTATATGCCATGTGACTTGCTTGCCAAAACAGTAAGCATTCTTAGTGGCCATAAACAAAACACAGCTCATTAAGTCATTTATACAAGATAGACACACACTTGAGAGCCTTTGCCAACTGTATGCACCAGGAAATGTTAATGAACACAGCTTCAGTATTTGCTGCTAATTTGCTAATATTCTAAACTTTGGACCTTGCTTGTGTAAATGAATATCTTTGATATTTATTTGACTTCGCAAGGATGATCCCTGAATTTGTTAAGTACACCATACTTTTGGTACTACTTTTTCTGTGCTCCTGGTTGACTTTACTCATATAACATCATTATGTGTTTACTAATTATAGGAACTATACAAAATACTTAATAGGTATTGTTTCACTTAATATTCTTAACCTTATAAGGGAGGTCCTATTGTATCTCCATTTCCAAAGGAAAATAAATGAGACTTAGTAAGGTGGGAAACTTGCCCAAGACTCTACAATTAGTAAATAATACATATAGAATATTCATTCACCAGCCTGTCTCCTTTGGTAGGTTGAACAGGAGTTAAGTATTTCATACAGTGCCTTAATGTTTATTTGCTACCTATGAACTCTTTCTTGGCCAGCCAGACTTCAAGTTCTGACTCCTCCTTAGATAACTAATATCTCAAGTAGAAAAGTGGGAGAGGAGGATGAATCAGAAAGCAAAGAAGGTGGGGCAAGCCATAAAACTAGTGGAGAAAAGATACGAGGTCAAACCATAGCAAAGTGTCAGGAAGGAGATCTTCATTTTTTCGGCCAAAGGTTGATTCCCTAGTAAAAGAAAGACAAACTCATTTGTCTGGGGGGCCATTGTTGCTTTAACTTAAGCTGACACTCCAGAGAATTGTTATGAATCAAAACATTTAGGGTCAGATTTGTATTAAATTAATTTGTTCTTTCTTTCCTGACCCTTTATATATATATATTTCATATTGCTAAATCTTTAAGCAGTTTTAACCTTAAATCCAAATACTACATATTTTGAACCTTCACCTCTAGGACCACAAAGAATTGACAGTATTGAGGAGTGGTTTTTATGCCCCTTGTATTGAGTTTTGAAGGAACTGGGAACAGCTCTTTTCCAACCCCTTCATCTCCCCTCCTTCCCTCTCTGGGTTTTGAGAAGGCCTGCATTATTTTTTGTGGCTGTTCTTCCTGACTCTGCTGTTTTCCCCGAAAACCACATAGCCTAAGTCAGCTGAGTCTCATGTAACCAGGCACCACATACGTGGCAATGCTTAACTCAAGAAGGGTCGTGGCAGCCTTGGAAACTGGTTGACATTGGCATATCACACAGTGTTGCTCTTGAGCCTTGCTTTGCCCTTCATGCATCGGAGGGTCTTTGCAGAGTTGTAAAGTTTTAGTAGTTGGGCTACTTATGCTGAGGTACGTTCTTTGTGCATTTGCTTATATTTAGTGTATTGATCTTAGATGCTTTGTTTCTTGCTTTATATTCTTCATTCTGTTAATAGTGTATCTCTTCTCTTTTTCTTTCTTAACTTAAAACTCTTGTTGTCTGACAATGCGCATCTTAACATTATTAGGAGGCTCAGGACCCTGGTTCCCTCTTAAATTTACAAGTAATAAATGAAATCAAATTTCTAGCAAATTGATGAACAAGAATGAGCCAGATTGTTCCAGGGCCTCTGGAATAAGCATCCAAAATAACATAGTGACTACATTGTAAAATTGGATTCAAAACTTTTTAAAGCTAAAGAGGAGCACATGGCAAATCCACTTGGCCATTTGCTCAGCTTTGCCCCTGACCTGGTACTTTCTATTTCTAAAAATGAGATTCTTCATAGGGCATGAAGAGTTGATCACATGTGAACAAGTGTGAGTGGGTTTTTCCCCCTCCTTTAAATTGTTTTCTCCATATGGTTATGTCCTAAAATTTGGTTTCTCTACCAAAATAATTTCCAAACTTATCCTAGTTCTTGTTTTACCTTTTTTGTTTTGGAAAGAAAGGAATCTTTTGTGCACAAAGTACTTGTTTTTGCTGATTGGTGGTTTGCTTTTTCCTAACCTCGGGTAAATGTAACCCAGAAAGGGGAACTTGGTACTTGAGATGGTTGTCCCTGCTACTTGGATGAATTCCACATGGGAATCTGAAGAGCACCTCCTCCTCACTTTGGGCTTGAGTCTGTCCTGAATGGGCAGTAACCAGGTGCTGGGAATATTAAGGAGCAGCTCTGTTCTCTCATCTTTTCAGGACACACAGGCTACCTCTGATCAACAGAAAAAAAGTTTAATTCTGGGTTTAAAATATAGTATAAGCAATTCATTTTTAAGGGGGAAAAGGGAAAAAATTGGAGGATTAATTTTGGAACTAAAAAATAAGTAACCATTCCAGAGAAGTATTCAAGAAGAATTCGTTGGTTATTGGCACAGTGGGAAAAAAATTAATCTCTCCACCTATGCTCACAGGCCTCATCAAAACAAGCTTTCTGTAAGAGAATGCTGTATCCATGTCTGAATCCCTGAGGAGAATGTAATCTACTTTGAAGGAAAATTCTGTCTTATCCTTTCTTTTCTGTATCTGCTATGCTCCTGGCACAGTACATTACACTCAGAAGACTTTTCTTAAGATACTCTTCTAATTGACTAGAGAAAGAATAAAGAAACATTTTTGGAGGTTGTGCTATCAATTTATGAAGAATTAAGAACTTCAAATTCCGTTTGTACTCATTCAAATGGAATTTGAAATTACAAATACATTTGGGGGGAGTATTTGTAATATTGAACTCAGGATTCAGTTGGCTAATGACTTCAACAATATGTTGGAAAGAGGAAAGAAGAAGAAAACAGATTCAAATTAAGTTACCATTCATCTGAACCAAATCCTTTTGAGTCTTAGAATTTTAGTGCTCAATGTTGGAAATCATTTGAGTGATGAAATCCAAATGTGTTTCTCCATTTTCTGATCATTATTTTATGGGTTGAAAATACTTCTTTAAAAATTCATTATAAGGAGACAAACTTGCTTTAATAAAGGCATTTGTCCTGGTTCTTTGTCATAGAAAGAACCAGAAGTTCTTGGGATTCCAGTCTCAGCTTTGTTTAACATTGGGCATGCTACTTAACACCTTTGTACCACAGTTAATAAAATGGTATAACATATATCTTACAAGATTTTATGAGAATCATATAAAATAATGTATGTGAAAAACATTTTCTAAAGGATATTCAAGTGTTATCAGTCTTCTTAGCTATCTTTCTAGAAAGCACAGAATTTTTCTAAGTTGTAAAAATTTTTCTTCTTGTTTTAGTTTTGTCAACAAATAGAAATAAAAATTTTAGGACATCATTTAATGCCTTTTACTATTAAATATTAGAATATTTTACCAGTTTCCAAAACATCTATACAAACTCTTGAATTACTTTGGCGAGTTTAATAAACTTTATTCTTTATTTTTGGATTTTTAAATGTTCAAACTCACTCTAGAATGATTTTTATTCTTTGATTCTAAGTTCTTGTCCACATTGGCTATATCTATTAAGGATGATATTTTCCCTTTATAAATATTGAATTAATTTGTGTGTTTGTTTTATTAGTAGAGAAATATAAGAATATATTACTTCTGAATAGTATTTACTTTTCCCCTAAGCAAGTAGTACTCTGTAGTTAAATGTTATCATATGCAAACTGTTACATTTAAATGCATTTATATTACTGTTTTAAGCTTCTGGAATATTTTTTGAAGTTATAGCAGTTAAGATTTATAACCATTTATTTCCTCAAAGCCCTGAAGAAATGTATGTTTTAATTGTATGCATGGCATGCTAGTTCCTGTGTTGTGATAGTGAATGAATACCAGTAGAGGGAGCTCCAGGTCATCCTCATGCTGAATTCAGCACTCAGCTTGAAAATGTAGGTTTGTGTGCAGGGACAAAATTAGAAAT
Organism: Cabassous unicinctus; assembly: GCA_029593785.1. Taxonomy (NCBI): domain Eukaryota; kingdom Metazoa; phylum Chordata; class Mammalia; order Cingulata; family Chlamyphoridae; genus Cabassous; species Cabassous unicinctus. The sequence continues at coordinate 28,185 of JAQZBX010023728.1, forward strand.
AAAACTTAAATAATACATGATTACAAAAATGTCTAAAGCTATGAAAGGTTGACATCTATAATTCTTCTTAACTTTGGAGAGGGGAACAATCTCACATTGATTTCCATGCTGAGTAAATGACCCTCAAATACAACTGCCTAAACAAAAAACTTCTACATAGTGTAACCTCTTATAAATGAGCCATCAAACAACCCAGATATTTGAAACCCAAGAATCTCTCTGGTCATCCGAGGTAAAAGAGGAGGAAGAGTTTTGTTGGTGGCAGAGATATTAATTCTTTGAAATGAGGTTAAGTAAAGTAAAATTTCAAATAATTGGTAGTCACAATAGTAACATCAAATGAGGGTGGATTACTTAGTCATTGTGCAATATAGGGAGAGCCAGGAAAATCTCATTTTACTTAGAACTTTTATAAATTCAGGAGGTTTTTAAATTATATCCTAGAAAGGCTCTAGAACTTCTGCTTATATAGGGAGTGTTGGTCCTAATTGTTGGTGTCTTTATAGACCCCAGGAGAAAATACCACGTGAGGCTGCTGGCTTACAACAATGTAGAAGATGGTTATCAGGCGGATCAGACAGTCAGCACACCCGGATGTGTGTGTAAGTACGAGTTATGGCAGCTCATTTCACTACAGGTTATGCTCCCTTTTTTCCCTCCTCCTTCTTTAAACTTAAGTTCTCATTATTACTTGAAAGCTTTGGTGGTTTTATTACTTTATATCTTCCATGGTGCCTAAACATAGTCTCACCCAAGTAAATGCTCAGTAAATTTCTCAAGTAAGATGTATTGAATTATAAGAATCTATTTGAGTTTTGCATGAAAAAGACCATTAGAAATTTAACTGGGAAAAATAACCACTGAATACCTACATATTGAGATTTCTTTTACCTGCTTTAACCTTGGGACTAATTGTCTTGCTCTAACTGATGTTCAGCTTTATTGCTACTAAAGAGAATGTCATTCTGCTCTTAAGCCCACTACTGGCTTTCTGAATGCCTTTGGCTAGTAGCTTGACTTCTCTGTGCTTCTGTTGTCCAGTCTATTAAGTAGTGGTAATATTTAATTCTTTATCTAACTCATGGAAAAGTTGTTGGGGTTTGAAAGATCTATCTCTAGACTACTATGAACTTCTGGTGGAAGAAAGACCTCAAATCTACAGGGGTGGGGCATTATAATTTTTTCTGTTGTACTACTTTCTACATCAACTGTTACATCGTGCAGTAAATTAACAATGTCTTTTTCAATAGCTGTTCGTGATCGCATGGTTCCTCCTCCACCACCACCCCACCATCTCTATGCGAAGGCTAACACCTCATCTTCCATCTTCCTGCACTGGAGGAGGCCTGCGTTCACCACTGCACAAATAATTAACTACACCATCCGCTGTAACCCTGTCGGCCTGCAGAATGCTTCTTTGGTTCTATACCTTCAAACGTATGTAGTTTCTATTAATGGTTGTGTTTTTTTGCTTTCCTCCCCACTCATACTCACTTCTTACCATCTTGGGTCCTGCTTGGGCTTCAGCTGCAAGCATTTTTCAAGACCTTTCTTACTTATCAAATGGCTAAGGTTTTGTATCTGTTCCATATTCAGTTCTGAAAACGCACTTTTTGACATGTAGTTTATGTAAATGTTATCATATGCAAACTGTTACATTTAAATGCATTTATATTACTGTTTTAAGCTTCTGGAATATTTTTTGAAGTTATAGCAGTTAAGATTTATAACCATTTATTTCCTCGAAATAATTATTAATAATTATTAATAATAATAATATTAATAATATTGTTTCCCTAGCCCCATGCAACAAGATTAGGCAAGAAGCTATTATTATTTCCAAGTGGCTAAACTTAGCACGTTTAAAGAAAGAAAAAAAGTAAAAGACCAATTTATGCAGTTATCAAAAAGTAGGGCTAGCTGTCAATCTTTTTTCTAGCTTATAGATAGAAAGATGCCCAGTACTATGCCTTAAAAACTGATTTGACTTCTAGTATTTCAGAGTAAATCCCTTTGTATTGAGACATTTGTATGCTCTTAATTTTCTAGCTTCTTCTTTGAGAAACAACTTTTTAACTTATTTGTAGAGGGTAATAATAGCAATTGTATTTTAATAGTCAAATTAGATTACCCTTTTAGTCTAAAAATTTTTTATAAAGAAAATGAAGGGCTAATAATAATACAATGTCTTACTTATTGGTTGGAAATACTGATCATCTGAAACAGTGTGCTACCAACATTAACAACTTCATTACTCTTTAATATAGATCAGAAACTCAAATGTTGGTACAAGGTCTAGAACCAAACACCAAATATGAATTTGCTGTTCGATTGCATGTGGATCAGCTTTCCAGTCCCTGGAGCCCTGTAGTCTACCATTCTACACTCCCAGAAGGTAAAGAAAGCAGCTCCTCTTGGGGGTTTTATCTCAAAAAGAAAAAAAAAAAGCC
>JAQZBX010023729.1:0-30633 GCA_029593785.1 Cabassous unicinctus
ACCTTAATGGAGAATCACAAAGAGACCCTTAGGAATTTGGAGCAAAGCCTGCCATCCTCTGTAGAAAAGGTCTCTTCTTATGAAAAACATCTTTTGCCTTGTTACTGGGTCTTAGTAGAGTCCAAATGCTTGCTTAAACATGGACCACCAAGTTGTCATGAGAACTGTGTTGCCTATAATAAGCTGGTTTATTTCTGATTTACCAAGTCATAAAATTGGGTGTTCACAGCAACACTCCATCATCAAATGGTCCTGGCATATAAGAGATCTGGCTCATGCTGCTCCTGAAGGGACAGTTAAGTTGCAGGAGGAAGTGACACAAACGCCTATGGCTCCCACTCCTGCCTCATTGCCTTCTGTTTCCCATGCAGCAGCAGTGGCCTCAGGGGGAAATCCCCACAGTGAGTTGACTAAGGAAGTAAAATTGGCGTCTTGTTATGAAATGTTTCTGTATGACATATAGATACCATCTGTAAATGGACAGCTGAAACACTACAGCTCCTTTCTAGGTTGTCCTTAAGGGGCAGTGTTGAAGGGAAATCCTTCCACTGGGCAAAATTTTTGCAGCACACCTTGTTTGGAAGGAGAAATAATGAGAAGTGCATTTGTATATTGATTTGACTGGATGATCAGAGATTTGGAAGGAATATGGATGGAAAATTGGTGAAACAGTTGTCCAGGGAACAGATATGTCTATAGATATTTCTGAGTGGTCAAAAATTGGAAGATATTTGTACCCCATGTGAATGCTTACCAGATGATGCATTTAATAAAGTGAATAAGATGACTCACTCTGGTTACCCCTGGTGTCTTTCCCCATCCACTCCTGTCATTGACTAATGGGCTCATGAAAAAAAGTGGCCATGGTAGTAGGGATGGAAGTTACACATGGGCTCAGCAACATGGATTTCCCCTCACCAAAGCCAACCTGGCTATGGCCACTGCTGAGTGTCCAGTCTGTGAGGAGCAGAGACCAATACTCAGCCCCAATATGGCACAATACTCTGAGGTGATCAGCCTGTTAACTGGTGGCCAGTTGTTTACATTTGACCACTTTCATAAAGGGAGTAGCTGTATTTTTTTCTTACAGAAATAGAGTTGTACTCTAGATATGGATTTGTCTTCCTTGCTTGCAATTCTTCTGTGAAATTACCATCTGTAGTCTTAAAGAATATCTAATCCACCTTTGTAGTATCAGTGGCAGTTTGAGATTATTTTAAGAATCACAAAAAAAAGAAAGATTGTGTTTTCTTTTGATTTTTAATATATATTTTATTTTTTGAAGATATTTAGATTACATAAATGTTACATAAAAATATAGGGGATTCCCATATGTCACACTCCCTACAACTCCCACATTATCCCACATAGCAACATCCTTCATTATTATGGTATATTCATTGCAATTGATGATGAAAATATTTTGGAACATTGCCACTAAGCATAGATTATATTTTATATTGTAGTTTACACTCTTTCCTGCACAATTTTGTATGTTACAGCAAGATATATAATGGCCTGTATCTGTCATTGTAATGTCATTCAGAAAAATACCCAAGTCCCAAAAATGCCCCCATATTTCACCTTTTTTTCCTTTCCCTGTCCTCAGAAACTCCAGTGGCCACTGCCTCAACATCAATATTATATTTTCTTCCATTGCTAGAATCACAATAAGTCTATACTAAAATATCAGTAAGTCCACTCTAGTCCATGCTTCAATCCCCAATCCTGATGATTCTGGGATGTTGATGTTCACTCCATCTCTAATTGAGAGGGAACTTCAATCCCATCATGCAGATGGATGGAACTCTCTTGCTTGCAGTTGTAGGCTCTCTTGGTTCCTTGGGATGGTCCTAGTCCATCACCATCTCCTTGTTAGTTGTTCTGGGTGAGTCCCATGAACTGAAGAGTAGGCTTTGAAACTCTGTTGAGATTCACAACCCTGCTGACACTTGGACAGCCCAAAGATTTTGATCCCTTGAGCATACACGTATCAGCACTTGTACGAATTATAGGTTCACATAGAAGTGTCAGAAGAACCATGTTGAGGCAAACCACAACTGAGTCCAACTCTGTCTCACAGGGGAGCATAAATTCTAAAGTGGAGTCCACTGGCAAGGTGCCAAACTCCTGAGCTATTTGACTTGACTATAGGGCCTGGGGGTTCTCACCCCTTCATGAGCCCTACTATTGAGGTAGAATTTACTTTGCCAGGCAATGAGATTCTGCTGATACATGCATAAGCGTAACCTCTGGAATGAACTCGTTACTTACTTTGAAGTCTCTAGACCATATAAACTCATTTTTCCCCCTTCTGGTCATGGTCTTTTTCCAGTTGCATTGTTAGTTGCTGCATAGAAGTAATACCTCAGTGCCAGGGAGGCTCATCCACAGAAGTCATGCCCCATGCTGGAAGGAAGGTAATGCATTTATATGCTGAGTTCGGCTAAGAGAGACACCACATTTGAGTGACAAGGTGGCTCTCAGGAGGTAACTCTTAGGCACCCTATAATATTAGCTAAGTTTCCATTTCAAGAGCAATGGATCCTAAGTACAGTCATCAATATTAAGGTCTCATCAGTGGTCCATCCTCCCTTAACAGTCATTGACCCTGTACTCAGGGGATTCTTGCTGTTCCATTAGGGAATTTGGCAGAGCTCTCCAGGATGGGAATTCAATATTCTTTTGGTTATTGTGTGAATCTCCACCCACCATGACAATGCCCCATGAACAATTAAACACTTTTTTTTATTTTTTAACAATTTATTGAAGTATATTACTCATACATGAACATACATAAATGATAAGTGTTCAGGAAACATTGTGAACTTACAAAACAAACATGCATAACATCATACATGACTCCCACACATCACCCCATCACAAATACTTTGAATTGTTGTGAAACATTTGTCAACAAATTATGAAAGAGCACTGTCAAAGTATTGCTACTAATTATACTCTGTTTCTTACTCCCCTATACATTTTTGGAGGAAATATTTATTTATTTATCCACTTTTACACCTCTCCCCCCATTTTTGCTGTTTTTGTGTCCATTCACTGGGCAACTCTCTGTGTCCATTTCCTGCCCTCTCTTCTCATCCTTCTCCTCCTCTCTTCATTGGTGTTTGATCCTCAGAAACTCCGATGTGGGAGAGATGCATCTTACCACCTGTGCCACCTTAGTTCCTGATTTTTCAGAGCATCTTGTCTCGGGTTTCCCTTGTGTCACTCTCCTGATATGTCACCATTTTGCTGTGTGGCTTGCAGGGACTGATTGTGCACATGTACACATGGCCTGATGGTTCACAGGGCCTGGTGACACACCCACACATGGAGCCTGGGGGGCTCACTCACTCGCTGGTCCTGGCGGTGCACCCGCACAAGGAGCCTTTGATGGTTAGGCTAATATGTCAACTCGGCCAGGTAATTGTGTCCAGGTGTTTAGTCAAGCAAACACTGGACTAATTGTAATACAAGAGCATTTATGGACTTCGGTCACCAGTGAGTTTACTACATGGATGGCTGATTATATCTGCATCAATCAGCAATGGGTGATGCTTTTATCCAATCAATTGAATGCCTTAAAAGGGGAAGTGATTTCAACATTCAGGGAGAATTTCCAAGGTTGTCTTTGGACAGCCAACTTCTCCCAGAAATTCATCAAAACTTTCATGGGAGCCCGTGGTTTGCAAGCCTGCCTGTGGAACTTGGACTTGTGCATCCACACAGTCACAGGAGAGACTCATAAAATCTCATATTATTGACAGATATCTCCTGTTGATTCTGTTTCCCTAGAAAACACTGAATAATATAGCTTGGTACCAGGAGTGCTTCTTGAGGAACAGAGTCTTAAACATGGGATATCTGAGGTGGTTCTGGTAGTTTTGAAATTGACTTTGTACTCCATTTGGACTCAAGGGTACTAATGACTCCCTTTCCAGTAATGAAGAAGTTGCTAACAGTCCATGGCATGAGCTGGCAATAAAGATACACAAAATAACATCACTGGATTCCCCTACTTCCATGCTTATAAGAAGCAAGGACCTGGGTGAGAGTGTTTTCAACACCTTAACAGAATTTTGTGGAGTCAACAGGTATAATGATGTTGGCTGGCTCTTCCTAGATACTCTCAGTGCAATTACAAAAGAAAGACATGAGCTAAAGACTTCAAATTTGAAACTTAAATGCTGCATGAATGATGTGAAAGTTGCTATGTGTGCCCTGAAAGAAAATCTTGTCTCCGGTAGTCACAGACTTGAGGTATCTGAGAATCAAACCCAGACTCTCATTGTACAAGTAGTGATATTACAGAGGAAGCTAAAATCTCAACTCTGCAGGGTTTTTGCAATTAAAGTGAAGACATTGATTGGAAACGGGTGGAACCCCAAGGATTGGGACAGAGACATATGGGATGAAGACATATGGGATGATGATATATTGGTGGGGTCATTGGAACCTGAAATTCTGCTGAGACTTTACCAGATAAACCTGCAATGGCCTGCCCTGTGGAGACCACACCTTGTCAACATTGTATCATCCAGCTTCCAGCCTGCCCCACAGAGTCCAGACCTCCTTCCAGCCCTGAGGTGGGTACCAGCCAAACTGAAGCCTGCACTGCCCAGGTTCTGGCCTGTCCCAAGGTGTCTGGACCTCCTCCCAGTCATGAGGCAGGTACCAGCCAAACTCCAGCATGCACTGCCCAACCTCCAGTCTGCCCTGAGGAATCTGCCTTCCAAACCCTATCTGAAGAGGTTAATCCTGTCTCACCAGAAGAAAATGCAAAAGAATGCCCTGAGGTAAGTAGCATGCAATACATTTCTAATCCTTCTCCTTCTCCATCTCCACCACCGCTCTTGTCTTTGAAGCCTATCACTAGACTAAAATCACAATAAGCTCCCAAAGGTGAAATACAATGTGTGACCTATGAGGAAATATGCTATACTCTGAAAGAACTGCATGAGTCTTCCAACTTATATAGAAAGAAATCAAGGGAATATGTGTGGGAATGGATACTAAGGGTATGGGATAATGGTGGAAGGAATATAAAGTTAGATCAGGCTGAATTTATTGATATGGGCCCTCTAAGCAGAAATTATGGATTCACTGCTGTAGCTTGAGGGGTTAGAAAGGGCCCTAACAGTTTGGGTGGCTGACTGAAACATGGACCAAAAGATGACCTAGCATGACTGAGTTTGAGATACACGATTTGCTCTGGTATGCAGTAAATGAAGGGATTCGAAGGATTAGAGAGATTGGAATGCTAGAATAGATTTACCTTTTGAGACCTGCCCACCCACCCCAGGAATGTGCAGGGGACACACCTTTAACCAGGACTGTGCAGAATAAATTTGTAAGACTAATCCCAACTTCTCTGAAGAGCTCTGTGGCTGCTCTTCTCTGTAGTCCAGATATTTTTGTAGGGAGGGCTGTAATGGAATTGGAATCCTTCAACATTATGGGGATGATTGGATCTCGGTCTGGTAAAAGTCAAGTATCCACAGTTATTCACCAAATGCAAGGCAGGCGTGGCTACCGCAATGAAAGGCAGATTCAAAGCATCACTCAGAATAGTCTGTGTCGAATGGAGTTATGGCATTGGCTAATAGATCTTGGGGAACCTAGAAGTGAAATACATGGGCAGGCTAATAAATTTATTCTGGATCTGTATAAGCAGAAGTGGTCTAGGTTGAGAGAACAAAACTGTAACTCAAATTACAGATGCAGAGAATCACGGCCCCTTAACAATTCCCAGACTTGAGACAGTTTCCAGACCCAAAGCCCCTTGAATGAGGACAAGGTCAGGTCGCCTTGGATAAGGATCCTGTTAAACTGCAAAAAATTTTAACTATTAATCTTCCCCTCATCTTTCCCCAAGGAGGCCTACGGCCTTTTGCCAGAGTAATCATTGGGGAAAAGGAAATGATCAGATATTTTGGGGATTTTTATACACTGTCTAAGAAGTAACATTAATTCCAGGACACCCAAATTGTGGTCCACCAGTCAGAGTAGGGGTTTATAAAGTCAGGTGATTAATGGAGTTTTAGCTCAAGTCCACCTCACAGTGGGTTGCTGGTCCAATTCTGTGGTTACTTCCCCAGTTCCAGACCACACAAATGGAATAGACAGTCTCAGTAACTGGCAGAATCCCCACGTTGGATCCCTGACTTGTGGAGTGAGGGCTACTATGGTTGGAAAGGCCAACAGAAGCCACTAGAACTGCCCCTACCTAGCAAAATAGTAAATCACAGGCAATACCAGATGCCTGAAGGGATTGCAGAGATTAGTGCCACCATCAAGGATTTGAAGGAAGCAGGGGTGATGATTCCCACCCCATCCCCATTCAACTCTCTTATTTGGCCTGTGCAGAAAACAGATGGATCTTGGAGGAAGACAGTAGATTATCGTAAACATAAACAGGTGGTGACTCTAATTGCAGCTGCTGTCTCAGATGTGGTATCATGGCCTGAGCAACTCAACATTTCCCCTTGTATGTGGTATGCAGCTGTTGATCTGGCAAATGCTTTTTTCTCAATTGCCATTAGTAAGGACCACCAAAAACAGTTTGCTTTCAGCTGGCAAGGCCAGCATTATACTGCCAATGCCCTGCCTCAGGGGTATATCAACTCTCCAGTCCTTTGTCATAATATTGTCCACAGGGACCTTGATCATCTCTCCCTCCCATGAAGCATCACACTGGTCCATTATATTGATGATATCATGTTGATAGGTCCTACTGAGCAAGAAGTAAAAAAGACTCAAGAATTATTGGTAAGGCATTTGCATGAGAGAGGATGGTAGATAAATCCAACAAATATACAGGGTCCTTCCACTTCAGTGAAATTTCTAGGTGTCCAGTGGTGTGGAGAATGTCGAGATATCCCTTCTAAAGTAAAGGATAAGCTGTTGCATCTGGCCACTCCTACGACAAAAAAGGAGGCACAATGCTTAGTTGGCCTCTTTGAATTTTGGAGACAACACATTCCTCATTTGAGTGTGCTATTCCAGCTCATTTACTGAGTGACCAGAAAAGCTGCAAGTTTTAATTTGGTACTGGAACAAAAAGAGGCCCTGTAACAGGTCCAAGCTGCTGTGCAAGCTGCACTACCAATTGGACCATATGATCCAGCAGATCCAACTGTGCTGGAAGTTTCAGTGGCAAATAGAGATGCTGTTTGGAGCCTTTGGCAAGCCCCTATAGGGGAATCACAATGTAAACCCTTAGGATTTTGGAGCAAAGCCTTGCCAACCTCTGCAGACAACGACTCCCATTTTGAGAAAGAGCTTTTGGCCTGCTGCTGGGCCTCAGTAGAAACTGAACGGTTAATCATGTGCCATCAAGTTACCATGAGATTTGAGTTGCCTATCATGAGCTAGGTATTGTCTGACCCACCAAACCATAAAGTTGGATGTGCACAGTAGCACTCCATAATAAAGTGAAAGTGGTATATATGAGATATGGCTCGAGTGGTTCCTGAAGGCACAAGTAAGTTACATGAAGAAGTAGCCCAAATGCCCATGGTCACCACCCCTGCCATGTTACCTTCTATTACCCTGCCCACAGCTTTGGCCCTTTGGGGAGTCCCTTACAATCAGTTGACAGAGGATGAGTAACATTGGGCCTGGCCTACAGATGGTTCTGCACAATATGCAGGTACCACCCAAAAGTGGACAGCTGCAGCACTGCTGCTCTTTTCTGGGACATCCTTGAAGGACAACAGTGAGGGCAAATCCTCCCCGTGGGCAGAACTTTGAGCAGTGCCCCTGGTTGTTTATTTCACTTGGAAGAAGAAATGCCCAGAGATGCATTTGTACACTGATTCATGGGCTGTTGCCAATGGTTTGGCTGGATGATCATGGACTTGGAAGGAACATGATTGGAAAATTGGTGACAAGGAGGTCTGGGGAAGAGGTATGTGGATAAACATTTCTGAGTGGGTAAAAACATGAACATATTTGTGTCCATTGTGAATGCTCACCAGAGGGTGATTTCAGCAGAGGAAGATTTTAATAATCAAGTGGATAAGATGACCTGCTCTGTGGCTAATTCTCAGCCTCTTTCCCCAGTCAATCCTGTCATTGACCAATGGGCTTATGAATGAAGTGCCCTTGGAGGTAGGGATGAAGGTTATGCATGGGCTCAGCAACATGGACTTCCCCTCACCAACGCTGTCTTGGCTACAGCCACTGCTGAAAGCCCAATCAGCCAGCAGCAGAGACCCAAACTCAGCCCCTGATATGGAACCATTCCTTTAGGTGACCAGCCTGCTACCTGGTTGCAGGTTGACTACATTGGGCCACCTTCACCATGGTAGGGGCAGTGATTTGCTTTAACTAAAATAGACACATACTCTGGATATGGATTTGCACTTCCTGCACACAATGCTTCTTCCATATCTGCCATCTGTGTACTTAACTGATGACTTAACCATCTTATCTACCACCATGGCATTCCACACAGCATTGCTTCTGATCAAGAAACCCATTTCACAGCAAATGATGTGCAGAAATGGGCACATGCCTGTGAAATTCACTGTTCTTGCCATGTTCCCTATTACCCTGAAGCAGCTGTTCAATAGAACAATGGAATGGCCTTTTGAAGACTCAATTACGGTGCTAACTAGGTGGCAATACCTTGCAGGGCTGGAGCAATGTTCTCCCAGAGGCTGTGTATGCTCTAAATAAGCATCCACTCTATGGTGCTGTTTCTCCCATAACCAGTATTCATGGGTCCAGGAATCAAGGGGTGGAAATGGGAGTAGCACCACTCACTATTACCCCTTGTGACACAGGAGGAAAATTTTTGCTTCCTGTGCCTGAAACCTAAAACTCTGCTGGTCTACAGGTTTTAGTCCCAAAAGTAGGAGTGCTGCCATCAGGGAACACAACAATGATTCCATTTACCTGGAAGTTAAGACTGCCACATGACCACTTCGGGCTCCTCTTACCTGTGAATCAACAGGCAGAGAAGGGAATTACTGTACTGGCTGGGATGATTCATCCTATGCAGGGGAAATAAGACTACATCTACATAATGGGGGTAAAGAAGAGTTTGCTTGGAATACAGGAGATCCTCTAGGATGTCTCCTAGTACTGCCATGTCCTGTGATTAAAGTCAATGGAAAATTGCAACAAACCAAACCAAGCAGGATTAACAATGGCCCAGAGTCTTCAGGAATGAAAGTTTGGGTCACCCCACCAGGCAAAGAACCACGGTCAGCTGAAATGTTTGCTGAGGGTAATGGGAACATGGAATGAGTAGTAGAAGAAGGTAGTGATAAAGATGAACTTGGACCATGTGACAAGCTACAGAAACGAGGACTCTAGTAGTCATGAACCCTTCTTCCTTGTTTCTTTATGAGTATGTTTGTATACGTACCCAAAATGAATTTCTTTGTTTTCTTCCCCAACCTTTTCCCCTATCATATTAAAAGCTGTATTAATTTCGTGTCATGATATTTAAGGATGTCAAGTTTAAGAGTGAGTACTACCAAGGACTTGCTCCCTATTCTGTAGGGAATTAATAAATTTCCAGTTGTACGCAGGCGAGTTGAACATTGTTAGGTGGAAATGTATATGTATGCTTGTCTCTTATTGTTTTTACTTAGAGACTAAGTATGGCCTAATGTAATGTGTATGGTTGCGGAGTTGACAAGGGGTGGACTGTGATAGTTAGGCTGATGTGACAAATTGGCCAGGTAATTGTGTCCAGGTGTTTGGCCAAGCAAGCACTGTGCAAATTGTAATACTAGAACATTTATGGACTTTGATTACCATTAAGATTACTGCATTCATGGCTGATTGCATCTGCATCAATCAGGGAGATTGCATCAGCAATGGCTGGCGCTTTTATCCAATCAGTTGAATGCCTTAAAAGGGGAAGTGATTTCAACATTCTGAGAGAATTTCCCAGTTCATCTTTACACAGCCAACTTCTCACAGAGACTCATCAAGACTTTCATTGGAGCCCCTGGTTTGCAGCCTGCCTGCAGAACCTGAACTTGTGCATTCCCATGGTCACATGAGAGACTCTTATATAGTCTCATATTATTGACAGATATCGCCTGCTGATTCTGTTTCCCTAGAGAACTCTGACTAATACAGAGCTTGACGGTGCTCCCGCACCTGGGGTCCAGTGGCCCACACCCCTTCTATACTTTTCATTTTTAAATTTTATCTCGGATGTCCTGGGGATTGAACCCAGGTCCCTCCATATGGGAGATGGACGCCAATCATTTGAGCCACATCCATCCCCCTGCTATATCTCTTAAGGTTGACCCAAGATACCTAGAGTTATAGTTTTTTTCCCATACAGGATTGTCATATAATAAATCAGGCTTAGTTTATCACCAGCATTCTAAAAACCAGACCTAGGGAGAAAAACTAGGTATGGGGACATATGCATGGTTTCTAATATAGCAAATCTTTAGCCTTCCCTGATTATCAGAAAATCAGGACAGCAAGAATATTCACATTAAACACATTTATCTGCCTTATATGTATGCCCAGGTGACCATCCTCCCATGTACTGATCATCACTGACACCCCACACAAAAGATCCTCCTTTCATTAAGTTGTAACCCTTCTATGATACAAATCTTCTTAAAAAATGAAGCCAACAAAATAGCCAAATACAATAAATAAGAAAATGAAATAATAATGTTAGTTTTAAATATAAGAAATAAAATTAAAAATTAAAAAATAAAAAAAAAGTTTTGGAATAATAAAAAATAATGAAAAATTTTTAAAAGGAAAAATGTAAGATTTTGCCCCAAAGAAATGCCCTTTATAAAAGCTAACATGTTTATGGTACTTTGCATCAGCACCACTTTGACAGTCTGATACTATATTCCAGCCAGCAATGTTTCTGATCAAGGAACCCACTTCCAAGGAAGAGAAATGTGGGAATGGGCACATGCTCATGGAATTCATTGGTCTTACAATTTTCTCCATCATGCTAATGGAGAACATGTCTGGATTGATAGAACAATGGAAAGACCATTGGAAAGCTCCATTTTTCTAGTAGCTAGATGGGAATACCTTGCAGTGCTTGGGAAATGCTCTCCAGGACACTGTATATGATCTAAATCAACATCCACTTTTTTGTGCTGTTTCTCCCATAGCAATGATTCACAGTTACATGAATTAAGGTATGGAAACGGGTGTGGGACCACTCACTACTACCCCTAGTGATTGATTAGAAAATTTTGCTTTCTGTAACTTCAGCCTCCTGCTTTGCTGGTCTAGAGTTTTATTTCCAAAAGGAAGGTTGCTTCCACCAGAAAACACGACAATGTTTCCCTTGAATTGAAAGCGAAGATTATAAATGGACCACTTTAGGTCCTTCATTCTTCTGAATCAGCAGAAAAAGAAAAAATAATCTGAACTGGCTCCAGTGAATAGTCCTGATTATCAAACAGAAGTAGAACGGCTACTATGCAATGTAGTTAAAGAAGAGTTTGCCTGGTATACAGGAGATCCTTTAGGGCATCTCTTAATACTACAATGTCCCATAATTAAATTCAATATAAAAGTGAAAACAAAAGACTCAACCCAGGCAGACTACTAAAAGCTCAGACCTCTCAGAAGTGAAGAATTGGGTCACAACACCAGGCAAATAGCTACAACTACATGAGCTTGCTGAAGTTACAGTGAGTAAAGGACGGATTGAGGAAGAGGTAGTTTTGAATATCAGCTATAACCACATAACCAGTTGCAGAAATAAGGAATAGAATGGTTATTTATTCCTTGCTTTGTTATGACTGTGTTCATATATACACATAAAACAATCTTTGTTTTTTCTCTTCTTTTAGTCCTATGTGATATAAAATAAATTGTATTAATTTTATGTCATAGTATTTGTTACAAGATATCAAAGATAATAATTAATATTACCTATATACTTGCATCCTCTTCTGGGGAAAGTAATAAAAGTGCAATTCTGGTAGTAAAAAGACAGTTGAATTATATTAGGTGAAATTATGTCTATGTTATTGAATTCATTTCAAAATGAAGTATCATTTAAGGAGATGTGTATGGGTGAAAAGTTTACTAGGTGTGGATTGTGCTAGTTAATATCATGTGTCAACTTCACTGGGTTGTGTGTCCAGTTGTTTGTTCAAGAAAATATTGGCCGGATTGTAACTGTGAAAGTATTTTGTAGGTGGATTTAAAGTAATATTCAGTTAATTTCATTTGGCTGATTACATGTACAATCAACAATGGAGTTGGCTTTCAGCAATGACAAGAGTCTCCTCATCCAATTACTTGGAGCCTTAAAGAGAACATTGAGGATTTCATTAGTCAGAAAGAAGAATTTATATCTCTATTTCAAGTATCCATCTTCTCCTGGGTATTTCATTATCACATTCATTGGATTTCCATTGCACAGTTTCTGTGGGGGATAATTCAACATTAGCTTCCCGGAGTTTCTAATTTTTTTCTCTGCCATGTGGAATTTGGGCTCACAAATCCACATGCTTTCATGAGCCAAATGCTATGACAAATTTCTTAGTATTTACATATATCAGTAAATGTATGTTTGTTCTATCTATCAATCTATCTACCTCCTGCAACTTTCATTACTCTGGAGAACACTGACTGATACACCTTTGCAACCAACTTAATAAATTTTAAGATGTACAGCATGTACATAAGGGACTACCTCTGCCTTGAAGTTTTATCAAGTGGCCACTTTGTTCTTAACCTTCTCTCAAATCATCTCTCATCCCACTCGCTTTTACTCATTCCCTGCTACTCTGCCTTCCTTGTTGACCTTGAACATCCAATGAAACACTTTCTTTGAGACCTTTGACCTGGGCTTTCCTTCTGCTGGTCATACATGTCTGATATCCTTCTGGTTCTTGCCATCTGCATCTTGAGGTCTCTCTTCAAATATTTCCCCACCTGCCAGTCTTGCCTGAACATTGAGCACCCCTTCTGAAGCTATCAAATTTACCTTCTTTCATTTCATTTTAGCAGTTGTCATCATGTTACATGTTATATGAGTGTAAATTTATTTTCTTATTTTCTTTCTCCATCATCAGATTGCAGTTAACTTTTGTATTCAGCACACTATTCCTTTTGCCTAGTCAGTGTCTTCAGAAGAATTGGACTGAATATTCATTCTGCAAATGCATGAATGAAATCTCATAAAAATTTTACAATGCATGACAGATTGGGGAATATTTAAAACTTAGGAGAACAATGCCCATTTAGAGATGGCACTATCAGTTTAGATTTGATAAATCCAGAAATTAAATTCTTTACTTCAAAATGTTGATTATAGAAGATTAGCAATGGTTATTTGTTTGAAAATTTGTGATGTTCATTCTCTTTTTCTTTATAGTTACATCAAACACATGGAACAAGGAAATGGCACAAGAATTTCACAATTTTTCCTTTGGGAATTTTCAGAGATACCATAGTTGCAGTCTTCATCTTTGGTCTTTCTGTCCATGTACCTGAACACCATTTTTGGGAACCTACTCATCATCATGGCCACCATCACTGATTCCCACCTCCACACAACCATGTACATCTTCCTTTCCAACATGTCACTTTGTGACATCTGTTTTAACTCCACCACTGCCCAAAATATGTTGGTGAACATACAGAAACCGATAACCTATGAGAGCTGCCTCACACAGATGTACTTGTTCTTACTATGATGGGAAGGATGACTTCTTCTTGTCTGTGATAGCCTATGACCACTTTCTGGCCATCTGTCACCCCTTGCACTACGTGGTTAATATGAACCCCCAGATCTCTGTCCTGCTAGTTCTGGGGTCCTGGATCTTAAGTACCCTGTATTCCTTGTTACAAAATTGTTAATGGCATTGCAAAAAACATTTGGAAATTCCCTACTTTCTCTGTGACTTTATCAAGTGGTCTAACATTCCTGTTCTAAAACCTTCCTCAATGAAATAGTAATGCATGTTGCAACTGCACTGTATGTTTTTGGTCCAGTCACCGGTATCATTTACTTTTATTCCAATTTTTTTTTTCTCTGTTCATGTAATCTTATCAGTTTGAGGGCAGTATAAAGCATGTTCCACCAGTGCATCTCATCGCTCAGTGGTTTACTTATTTTATTGTAGAAACCAAGGTGTATACCTGACTTCCACTGTATCACCAAATCACAATTGAGTGTAACAGTCTCACAATCAAGTGTAACACTGTGGTCCCACCCAGGCTGAAACCCTTCATCAACAATCTCAGGATTAAATACATGATGGGGAATCTGGAAGTGAAGACATAAAAGTACCATTTTTCTGAGGCAGAGGAAGTGGTTTTGATTGCATGGCTTATAGCCTCAAACCAGAAATTGCACTTTTCTGATCACTTCATTGAACAAAAAATGGTCTGGGCCAACTTTGAGGGTCCTTGGTCCAGTTTTGATCAGTTGAACAAGGGTAATTCTAAACATTTAGAATAAGCTACCAAGTGTCAAAAAAGAGCCTTAACACAAGGAGAAACAGCAATAAAACTCTGGGCAAGGGAGGAAAACTGACCAACAGAATAACCTCATCAAGATAAATATATACCTAGACATAAAAAAATTGCAAATCATATTAAGAAATGGAAAGATATGCCCCAGAGAAAGTAAAAAAAATTAAAAAGCCTGAGGAGATGCAGAATTTGGAATAACTAAGCAAAGATATCCACACCATTCCCCTGAATCAATTCAGAGAGATGAAAGAAGTGTTAAAGGATATTAAGATATTGAGTAAGCAAACAGAAAAATTGTAAATGTACATAAGAACATGAAAGACCACATGGTAATTAAAGGAACAATAGAGGAAATTAAATATACAATAGAAGCACACAACAGCAGATTTGAACAGGCAGAAGAAAGAATTAGTGAATTAGGAGATAGAAGAAGAAAATGTAAAAAAATTATAATAATAATAGAAGCATCTCTGAGAATTAAGTTAAAGTGTAAAGAGAATAAACATATGCACTTAGGGTGTCCCAGAGGGACAAAAGAAGGAAAAGTGGGAAGCAGAAGTGTTGGAGGAAATAATGGCTGAAAATTTCCCAACTCTTATTAGGGATATAGATGTGCATGTCCAGGAAACCAATACAGAATAACTACTAACAGAAATTTTTTCTTCTGCCTGTTCAATTCTGCTGTTGTGTGCTTCTATTTTATTTTTAATTTCTTATATTCTTCCCTTAATTACCATGAGATTTTTCATTTTTCTAAGTATGTTTACAATTTTTTTTCTTTATGCTCATCCAGTGTCTTCTTAATATACTTTACATCTTCATTCATCTCCTGGTATTGATTCAGGAGATTTGTGTGAACACATTTCATTTGTTGTTCCAAATTTTACATCGCTTCCAGCTTTTTAATTTATTCTTCCTGTTTCTTAGTATGAATTATAAATTTTATATTTCTATGTGTCTATTTATCTTGATGTGTTTATTCCATTGGTGAGTTTTTCTCTGTTGCCTAGAGTTTTATTGTTGTTTCTCCTTGTATTAAGGCTCTTTTTTGATACTGGTTTCAGCTTATTCTAAATCTTTAGAATTTCGGGTGTTCAACTGGTCAAAACTGGACCAGGGGCCCTCAAAAGGGGCAGAGGTGACTCCGAACTTCTGGTTAGTACTGAAAGGAAAAGGCAGGAGTGATAGATTTTATGGAGAGTGGGGAAATGAGTATTACTAATAAGGGTAAATAAAAGGGTTGAAACAGAAACAAAAATAAGAAAGGATATGTAAAAGCCGAAAGACAAAATAGTAAACATAAAATAGACTTTACAGTAATAACATTGAGTGTTAATGAATAAACTACCCAATTAAGAGCACAGATTGGTAAAATGGATAAAAAATAGAATCTATTTATATGCTATCTACAAAAGACTCACCTTAGAACAAAGTACACAAACAGAGTGCAAGTGAAAATTTGGAAAATGATTTCCCATATGTATTAGTCATCCAAACGGGTGCCAATGCAAAGTAAAAAAATCTGTTTGCTTTCATAAAGGGCATTTATTTGGGGTAAAAGCTCACAGTTACAATTCCTTAAAGAGTCCAACTCAAGACTGCTTTCTCACAGAAGTCAGCTGCCACATGTTGAAGCAAGATGGTAGGCAAATTCTGCTTGGTATGTTCTTCCTTCTTCCATGTAAGCTCTGTGGATACAACTTCTTTTGATCTCATCTGTAGGCTGGCATATGTCTCATATCTCAAGGCTTCTTATATCAGTCAGGCATAGCACTGGTTTCTTTCCAGGCTTTCTCAGTTGCTCAGCTTCTGAAGTGCAAACTATCAGGCAAATGGCTCATCTCTCTTTGGGGCCCCAGGATCAAACATGACAGAGCTCTCTCATCTTTCATGTATCTTCTTGAATGGGTGTCCCTTTATATCAGCCCACGAAAAGCTGAGTCACACTCTCTTGACATGGTTGAATCAAAGCCCAAATCCTAACAGGTAAGTTAATCATAACATATTAGCAGAATCTAACACACTTAAAAGGTATCACATCCAAAAGAATAAATTAGGTCATAAACATAATCTTTTTTGGGTGATTCATAAATAGTATCAAACTGTCACACTCCATTCTCTGAATCCCAAAAAGATATTACAATATTCCAAAAAACCTTATTTCAATAGCAATATTGAGAACAAAATCACATCACAATCAGTTTATAGAAATAGTTTTTCTTGGGACAAAATCCATTCTGGCTGTAGACCTGTGAAATCCACAAAAAGTTTTGTATCTGCTTCCAATATACAAAGGGACAGATATAAGATAAACATTTGCATTACCCTAAGGAGAATTGGGGAAGAAACATGAGTCACTGGTCCCCAACTCTTTTGAAAACCTGCAGGGCATGTTTTATTAGATTTCAAATGCTAAGAGGCATTATTGATATGATTTCTTCTTCACAGGGTGTCCACCCTTTCTACAGGCTTGCCCAATATCCAATGGCCATTTTCTTGGTTCCACCCTCATCAAGCTTCTGAGTGACAACCAAGCTCCAGACCTCACCCTCCAAGAACATTGGGAGGATGGCTATAATTTCCCCAATCTCTGGGGAACAGTCCCAATCCCCGTATGAAAGTGAGGTGGAAGCAACATTCTCCCTAATTTTTGGCACGCAGCTCAAAACTTCTCAAAAGAGTGTGGTGGTGAACTAGTCTTCCCTAATCTATTTGAAACAGACCCACCCCTCTCAGCAGAATAAGGTGATGACCTCACTGTCCCCCAGTCTTTGGGTAATGTGCTTCACCCAAAGGGTTCTCTGTAGCCTGGAGAGACAAAACTCTCCCTGAACTGGGAGCTGAAACATCCACCCTGTTCAAATTCCAGGCCAAATATATCTTCTCCATACACATAGATGAGGTCCCTCTCCTGGCCCATGGAGATGTTTTCATTCAAGATTTCTGTTTTCATGGTTTTCTTTTTAAAACCTTTTTTCCCTTCCATCTCTTCCCTCCATGTCTCTTTTCATCCAGCATAACAGTGGTTTTGTTCATACAGATATTGCAAAATGCTTGCTGGTATAGCATGTAGGAATCAGGGTTCCAAGCCATTAAACAGTAAGACTTTCCCCAACTCATTTTTGGATAACTGAATTTTCAATCCTTACTTACAAGTTCCAAGTTTAGTTAATTCCTCAAATGGGGTACCATCTTTTGGAGGCTTGATATCCAAAGGTGTGGAATTTCTAGATCATTTTCTAGTTTCTTTGTGCTCAACAACTCAGTTCTCAGCTGATCTCCTTCCTCGAACATTTTGCTATAAGCTGCAAGAAGAAAGCAGGCTGCATTTTCCACATTTAGTTTGAAAATCTCCTTGGCTAAATGTCCAAGCTCATAATTTTTAAATTCTGCCTTCCATAAAACATCAGGAGTCAATCTTGCTAGATTTATGCAACTTTAAAACACGTATCTCCTTTAACAGAGGAAGAGGGAAAATGGGTGTAATATGGGGGCATTTTTGGGAAATTGAATTGCTCCGTATGACATTGCAATGAGGGATACAGGCTATTATATATTTTGTCATAACCAAAAAAATTGTGCTGGATAGAATGTAACTATAATGCAAAATAAAGTCCACAGTTAGTAGCAATGCTTCAATATGTGTTCATCAAAATGTACCACAATAATGAAGGTTGTTGTTAATGTGGGAAAGTATGGGAGGGGGAGGAGGTGGGGTATATGGGAATCCCCTATATTTTTGATGCAACATTTATGTAATCGAAAGCTTTTTTAAAAATAAAAATAAAAAATTTAAAAAGAGAAAAAAAATAAAACATAAATCTCCTTTCCTCCAGTTTTCAACAATAGTTTCATCACTTCCTTCTAAGCCCTAATCAAAAGCCTCTTAAGCATCCATATTCCTATCAACAGTTTCTTCAAAGCAGCCTAGGCTTTTTTCATTAAGTATCTCAAAATTCCTTCAGAGAATACCATTACCCATTTATAAAACCATTCAAGCATTTTTGGTATTTGCAAAAGAACCACCCCACTATCAGTACCAAATTCTGTATTAGTCAGGCAAAGGGGTGCTGATGTAAAGTACCAAAAACCTTTTGGCTTTTATAAAGGGTATTTATGTGGGGTAAAACTTACAGTTACAAGGCCTTAAAGAGTCCAACTCAAGGCTGCTTTCTCACCAAAATCAGCTGCCACATGTTGAAGGAAGATGGCAGGCAAAATCTGCCTGGTATGTCCTTCCTTCTTCTTTCGTAAGCTCTGTGGGCCCAGCTTCTTCTAATCTCAGCTGTTGGCTGGCATAGTGTACATATCTCAGGGCTTCCTATATCAATCAGGCATAGGACTCATTTCTTTCCAAGTTTTCTCAGCTGCTCAGCTGTTGAACTGCAAACTATCAGGCAAATGGCTCATCTCTCTTTGGGGCTCCAGGATCAAACATGAGAGAGTTCTCTCCTCTTCTATGTGTCTTCTTGAGTGAATGTCCATATTTATCATCCCACCAAGGGGAAGGAATTCAAACCTGAGTCACACCGTACTGATGTTGTTGAATCAATTCCCCAATCCTAACAGGTAATTTAATCAAAATATGTCAGCTGAATCTAATGCATTCAAAAGGTATCACACCCACAGGAATAGATTAGTTTTCAAACATATTCTTTTGTTGGAGATTCATAAATAAAATCTAACTGCCATATCATGCAAACAATAAGAACAACAACAAAAAGAGCCGGGGTAGTGATACTATCAGACAGAATGGACTTTTAATGTACAACTGTTATAAGAAACAAAGAATGACACTATATAATAATAAAAGGGGCAATCTACTAAGAAGAAAGAACATTCATAAATATATATGCCCCTAATCAGGGTGCACCAAAATATATAAGGCAAACACTGGTAAATTGAAAGTAGAAATAGACATCTCTACAGTAATAGTCTGGGTCTTCAATACACCACTCTCCACAATACATAGAACATCCACACAGATCATAAATAAAGAAACAGAGATCTTGAATATTATAATAAATGAATTATACCAAACATTCATATATAGAATATTGCACCCTCAAACAGCAGGATATACATTCTTCTCTAGTGCTCATGGATCATTCTCCATCATAGACTATGTGTTTAGTTCACAGAAGAAGTCTCAAGGAATTTAGAAATATAGAAATTATACAAAGCACTTTCTCTTACTACAACAAAAAGAAGCTGGTAATCAATAATGGACAGAGAACTAGAAAATTTTACAAAAATAAGGAAGTTAAAAAACATTTTCATAAACAATCAGTGTGTCAAAGTATAAATTGAATGATTACCACTGGTGACAATATCTATACATCAATGTTAAAAAGTACTTCCATCACTAGAAATAATAATGAATCCACTTAGGTTTATTCCCCCCTTAGGTTTATTCATTCCTCTATCATGAGGATTTTGGCATGGTGATGCCCATTCTGTTTCTGATTGGGAGCTTATATCCTATGGGTCCAATGGAACTGTCTTGTTTAAAGCTGTAGATAGTCTCTGTTTTTTGGGGATGGACATTGTCCATCATCATCCTTTTGTTAGTTGTCTTGGGTGAGTGTGGTGACTAGGAGAGTAGGTGTTGGATGTAATTCTGCTGAGATTCAGTAAATATCTTGAGGTGCATGAAAAAGAGAGCACAACATACTAAAACTTATGGAAATCAGCAAAAGCTGTGTTGAGAGGGAAATTCATAGCACTAAATGCCTACATTAAAAAAGAAGAAAGTTGTGGGGCCAGGATTTAGTAGCTGATGCTGAGAGAAACCCACTGTGTGCACCCTTGCCCTGTGACTATACCCGTGGCAGCTGTCACTCAACAGGACAGAGAGAGAAAAAGAAGGAAGAGCTAAAATTAAAGACCTAAGTACACACTTAGAGGAACAAAAAAAGAACAGCAAACTAGTCCCAAAGCAAGAAAAAGGAAAGAAACAATAAATATTAGAGCAGAAATAAATGAAATTGAGAACAAAAAATAGAGAGAAGTAACTAAACCAAAAACTCATTTTTAGAAGATTAATAAATTGTCAGAACCTTTGCTAGACTAACACAGAAAAAAAGAGAAGATGCAAATAAATAAAATCAGAAATGAGAGAGATGACTTCACCATTGACCCCATCAAAATGAAAAGGATCATAAGAGGATGCTATAAACAACTGTATCCAACAACTTAGACGACTTACATGAAATGGATGTGTTCTTAGAAACATATAAATAGTCTACACTGACTAAAGAGAAAGAAGACATCAGCAGACAAATCACAAGTAGTGACACTGAAACACTCATCCAAACCTCCCTACCAAGAAAAGCCCAAGACCAGATGGCTTCACAGGTGAATTCCACAAATCATTAATAAAAAACTTAATACCAATCTTTCTTAAACTCTTCCAAAAAATTGAAGTGGAGGGAACATTTCCTAAGTCATTCTATGAAGCTAACATGACCCTAATACCAAATCCAGATAAAGATGCTACAATGAATGAAAATTTCAGATCAATCTTTTTAATGATAATATAAGCAAAAATCCTCAACAAAATAGTTGCAAATCAAGTTCAACAACACATTAAATGAATTGTATACCCATGATCAAGTGGGTTTTATCTCAGATGGGCAAATATGGCTCAATTAATGTAAAAAACCACATTTACCAAATGAAGAATAAAAATTATATGATCATACCAATTGATGCAGAAAAAGCATACTACAAAGTCTATCATCCTTTCTTAATAAAAAAAAAAAAAGCTTCAGTAGATAGGAATAGATGGATACTTTCTCAATATGATAAAGGGCTCATACGGAAAACTCACAGCTAACATCATACCCAATGGTGAAAGAGTTAAAGCTTTTCATCCAAATTCCAGAACAAGACAATGATGACCATTGTCGCCACTCTTATTCAACATTGTATAAGAAATTCTGGCTAGAAGACTTATGCAAGAAAAATAAATAAAAGGTATCCCAGATTGGAAAAGAGGAAATAAAAATTCACTGTTTGCAGATGACATGATCCAATATATACAGAAAGTCCCAAAAAATCTACAACAAAGCTCTTAGTGCTAATAAACAAGTTCTGCAAAGTGGCGTGATACAAGACCAACACTTAAAATTCACCAATATTTCTATACAATAATAATGCACAACGTGAGTAGGAAATCAAGAAAATATTTCCATTTATGATAGAAACTAAAAGAATTAAACATGTAGGAATAAATTTAAGAACACAAAGGACTTGGATACAAAAATCTACACAACACAGCCAAAGGAAACCAAAGACAAACTAAATAAAAGGAAGGACATTCCATGTTCATGAATTGGAAGACTAAATGTCATTAAGGTATCAATTCTCCCCAAATTGATATCTTTGACCAAAATGTGGCATATGGTACGGTACACAAAATAATGTGCTTCCAATGATGTCCATATAATGATCCCTAGAGCCTCTGAATATATTATCTTACATAACATAGAGGAGCTAAGTTAGCAGATGGCACTAACAAAATCAGCTGACCATTAGATAGATTATTCTGAGTTATTAGATAGGGACAAAATGTAAAAGATGAAGCAGAAAAGTGTCAGTGTAATGCCAGGTGAGAAGGAAGAGTGTAATGAACCAAGGAATGGTAGCAGATTCTAAGATGCTGGAAAATGCAGGAAAAATATATTCTTGCTTGGAGCATCCAGAAAAGAGCATATTCCTGCAGACACCATGATTTTTGCAAGATGAGGATCATTTTGGAATTTTAAATTTCGGGAATGAAAGGTAACAAGTGTGTTGTGTTAGCTATTAAGTGTGGTAATTCATTACATCAGCCATAAAAACTAAGACACATGGTAACCTCTGGGTTCCTGGCATGACTTTTAGATTGATGATTAAGCTTAGTGCCACTCACCCCAAAATCATAGTTCAGCTGTTAACAAAAAAACACAGGTTTAGGCAACTTAATACTTTGGGACAATAATTTTTTAAAAGAAAAATAAAGAGATAATATTTCCCGCTCATTATTAAAATGTGTAATAAAGCCATGCTGTTCAAAACATTAAGAAACTGGCTTACAACTAAATAGATACATCGATGCAGGAGAATAATAAAAAATAAATCCTGCAAAAATTAATTGATTACAAAGTGGCTTCAAAATCAATGAGAATAGGACAGATTACAAAATAAATGGTGCTTGCAAAATTGGTCATTTGTTGGAAGACAATAAAATTAAATTCATATCATAACACCTGATCAAAAATTGCAGAAGACGTCTAGAGGAAAGCATATATGAACTTTCTGAGCATAAACTGAGATAAAAGAAATACAAAGGGATAAAACTAAGCACATGGACTTAAGCCCATGAAGATGTGAGTATAAAGAAAATACCATACAAATGAAAAACTAAGGCAATATTTAGAACATATTTGATATTACAAAGTGTAACAATGTAGATGTAAAAAAATTTGTTGTAAATAAGAATAAAGCATGCGAAGAAGTTAATCAAAGGATGTAAACCATTGATTCAGATAGCAAGAAAACAAATTACTTAAACATGTGAAAATATGTTCAACGTCACTAACAGTCAATGAAAGTGAAATAAAAATATTCAGGGAATCTAATTTCCCAATAAGCAATGTGACAAATAAATTACAAATGGCCAGAGGTGGCAAAGATATGTCAGCATATGAAAACTGAATTACCAATAGAAGGCGACTTGTCCAATAAGGGTTTTACTTATTATTTTGGTTTGTTTGGGGCCTGCATCCACCAGAGACTGGACATTCTTTATTTGGGAAACCTCTATCTAGAAGTAGGAGTTTAATTCACAACCTCTCCTGAATCCTTTCAGGTTGTGTTCGACTGGGATGAACACAATGTGATGCCCAAGGAGTGTCCTCACTTTAGACAGGTTCAGTTTGAACTTTGTGTCTGCCTCTTCAATAACTCTGGAACTTTGCACTAGTTACCTATTTTCTGTAAGTTCTTCCTTCCTCATCTGTAAAAAAGGAAAAATAATACTAGTCACATCAAAGAGTCAAAAATATTTTTCTTTTATTAATTAATTTGTTTTACTTTTAAAGAAGCTTTAGCATACAGAAATGTTACATAAAAATATATGGGATTCCCATATGTCTGAACCCCTCCCCCTCCCACACTTTACCCCATTAACAACATATTTCATTAGTGTGGTGCATTTGTTAAAATTGATGAACACATATTGAAGCATTGCTACTAATTGTGGAAGAGTCTTAAAAATTTAATGAGACAATAAATATAAAAGCCTTAAACACTGTAAACATAGAGTGTTTTGTAATTTTTATTCCATGATTTTGTAGTTCTTTTCCAGCTGAAAGACTCTCATTAATTCAATAAATTTTTATTTTTTTGGTCCAGACTCCAATGTATGCTTAATCATTCACCGATCTATTTGTCCCTCTATTCAACAAATATTATGTCAGCATGAGGTTGTTAATTTCATGCTCTGTGTATTTCATGTCAATAAAATTGCTTGGAAAAAAAAAAAAGAATGATATTCTTTTTTAAAAAATTTCATTTTTTAATATATATTTTAAAAGTTGCTTAGATTACATAAATGTTACACAAAAATTACAAAGATTCCCAAGTTCCCCACTTCCCACACCTCCCATAACATCCCACAAGAACATCTTTTATTAGTGTGGCACATCACCTGCAATGGTTATACACATCCTTGGGCTTTGCCATTAAGCATAGACCATAGCTCACGTTGTAGACCAAACTCTCTCCCACACAGTTCTGAATGTTATATGCTGATGTAAAACGGCCTATGTCTGTCATTGTAATATCACTCAGGATAATTCCCAAGTCCCGAAAAAGCCCCTGTATTACAACTGCTTTTCCCTTCCCTGCCTCAAAAGCATCCAGTGGCCACTGGCTCCACCTCACTGTGGTAGTTTCTTCCATTGCTTGAATCACAATATGTTCTTCAACAGAATACCAGTGAGTCCACTCTAGTCCATAGCTCTTCCCCCAATCCTGAGGAGTTTGGGATGGTGATGTTCACTCCACCTCCAAGTGAGAGGGGGCTTATATCCCATGAGTATGATGAATGGGATTATCCTGCCTGAAGCTGCAGACTCTCTCTATTCACTGGGATGGCCATTGTCAATCATAATCTCCTCACCAGGTGACTTGGGTGAGTCCATTAGGCTGTAGAGTAAAAGTTACAGTTCCACTGAGATTCCAGGCACAGCTGGCACATGAGCAGGCCAAAGGCTCCAGTCTCTGGAATTACACCTACAAACTCTAGCACCACATGTCGGTTTGAATAGAAGGGACTGATGGACCATGTGCAGGGAGAACTTATTTGAGTCCAACTCTCTCTCTCTCAGGAGCGCAGATTCCAAAGCATAGCCCACTAATAAGGCATCAATCTCTGGAACTATCCCCCCTTATACAGGACCTGAGTGTCTCCAGAGCCCTCAGGAACCCCTTTGTGTGGGGTGATATCCACTTTGATGTTCTATGAGATCTTACTGAGGTGTGCATAAGCGTTACCTCCGGGATGACCTTCCGACTCTCTTTGAAGTCTCTTAGACATATGAACTCATTTGTCTTACATTTTCCCCCTTTTTTTCAAGGTCTTTTTACAGTGGTATTGCCAGTTGGCATTTGGTGTTAATCCCTCGTTGCCAGGGAAGCTCATCCCTGGAAGTCATGGCCCACACTGGGAGGAAGGTAATGCATTCATATGCTGAGTTTGGCTTAGAAAGAGGCCACATTTGAGCAACAAGGAGGCTCTCAGGTGGCAACCCGTAGGCACGCTGTAACAGTAGGCTAAGTTTCAATTACAAGAGCAAAGACTCGTAAGGCTAGTCATCAATAACAAGAATGTATTAGTGGACCATCCTCCTTTGCCAGACACTGCCCCTGCACTCAGGGGACTGCTGCTGTTCCCTTGGAGAATGTGGCAGAGCTCTCCCGGCTGGGAATTCAGTATTTCCTCATTTATTGAGTGATTGTCCACCCACTGTAACCATGCCACACCCCTTGACATTTGGACAATTTTATATATCTTTCATGTTTATTCAGATGAACTTCCTCCCATGAATCTCCCATCCCAGACACCCCCCACCAATGATCCTCTGCAGCCCCCATTGTAACCCTTCTGTGATCTAAACCTTCCTTGAAGATGAAGCCCATAAAATAACCAAATACAATTAATAGGAAAATGAAATAATAATGATAAGCTTAAATGCAAGCGATAAATATATGGAAACTCAGAAAAAAAAACTAAAAATAAAATATAATTAAAAGATTGGGCCATTCAAAAAATGGGAAAAAAAATTTTTTTAATTATTTTTTTTCCTTTTATCATTGCATTATCGGGTGTCCAGTCTGTACTGTGGCACCTTCCCCCTCTCACTCCCCTGTGTCTCCCAAATTTTCATTTAATTTTCAAAGAAGTTTTAGGTCACAGAAAAGTCACATACAGAATACTAGAGACTCTCATATACCCAACCTCCTCCCCCTTTCCTCACCTTATATTAAAACCTTTTTGTATGTGGGTGGTAGCATTGTTATAACTGTTATAGAGATAATGAAACAAAACAACTAAACATTGTCAATGGTTTAGAGTATAATTTACAATTTTGACAGTACACTTTAATAATTTTTGATGGTATTTACCGTGTCCTGTGTCTTTTACTGTAAGTTAATAGAAAACATTTCCCCTGACCAATACCATGAAATCACTGTGACACACTCATTAGATTATCCTCTAGCTATTGCTAATAGAATAAATATAAGAATGTGCTTACATTGCAGTTTAAGAATATTGTGATACTTATCAATGATAGTTTAAAGTAATGTAATATTTTTGCAGCAGTGGCAAAGGAGATACTATATAAATTATAACGTTCAACATTAGTGGGGTATAAGGCGGTATGGGATATTTAATTTTGCAGTAATGAAAATGTCCTAAAATTGACTGAGGTGATGACGGCACAATTCTGGGATGGAAATGAGAGCACACTTAAATGAATAGTACAAGGCATGGTACTGTATAACACAGAGAATCCAGTGGTAGAAGATAGACTGTGGTTAAGAGAAGAAATATGAGAACATTCTCTCATGAACTGTAACAAATATAATTTGTTACAGTTTATAATTTGTTACTAATACAGGGTGTTAATAATGGGGTGGGTTTGGGGAAAATATGTAAAATATAATATATGGACTATAATTAGTAGTATAATTTTGATGATGCTGTTTTGTCATTTGTAAAAATTGTTCCACAACAATGCAAGATGTTGTTGATGAGGTAAAGTATGGGAGCTCTGTACGATGAAATGCATGTTTGTTTTGTAAGTTAACAACTTTTACTATAAACTTGTTCTTTATATATGTTCACATATGACTTATATACTTCAATACAATGGTTTAAAGTAAAAAAAAAACAAACACTGAATGATGTTCTGATACATGCTCCTACATGGATAAACCCTGAAGACATCATGTGAGTGAAATAATAAAGACAGAAAATAGAAATACTGTATGATCCTGCTCATATGAAATACCTCAAGATAGCAAATTAATATATAGACAGTAGATTAGAGTTTATCAAGCGACTGAGGCAAGGGGAATGAAAAATTATTGCTTATAGTTTTCAGATTTTCTGTTTGAGGTGACAAAAATTTTTGGTAATATATGTTGATGATAGTGCAATATTCTGAAAGCATTTCTTACATGTAATTTGAACACTTGAAAGTGATTAAAACACAATAAAAATTTTAAAATATATAAATATTAGTTTTCTTTTTAGTCTTTACAAAAATAAATTATAATAGATCTATTAACTAAATAAATTTAGCTTCATTCATGGATATGGGAGAAATTAAATGAGACATTCACTATAAGGTATGTGGTACATAAAAATCTCTAAATATATTTTTATAATCAACAATAATTTTATAGATGAGGGGCTAAATTACAGGTCTTAACTTATGTTACAAGCGTAATAATCCTAAATACTTTGGGATAGCACAATGAACTAAAGAGGTACAGTGCCCATGGTTTTACATCCAATGAACACAATTATCCACTTAGCTGAGAGGAGAATAGCAATTTTCTGATGGTAACTACTATTCCTGTATCCTCAGCCCATGTCAGTGTTTTTGAGAATCAAGAGACCAGTCAAGATGGGTCCTTCATGTTAATTTTGCAGTAAATTTTAAGTCAATGGATGGGGTAAGTTGTTACCAGTTTAGAAGTGAGGAAGACAGGAGAATTCTTGGAAGGGGAATAATATAATATAACCTGGAATCCCCTGACTCATAATCTAGTCTCTGAAGAACAGAGAATCAATAAGAAAAACTTGCATTCTGTCGAGACAAGTGTTGCACAGGGAAATGATTGTTCAGGGATTGGAGCAATAAGAGGGAAAGTTGCCTAATGAGCAGATATACAGAAGCTGTAAATATCTCCTCTGCTGCAATCCATTGGGCTGGACACCACACAGTCGTGTCTTTTGGAGCCCTAAATCTAATTGGGGGGCTGATGCTCCACTTTCTCCTGCTATCTTGTTTGGGGATAGAACTTCATTCTCCATCACCAACAACCTAGGCAGGAATTCGGACTTCTGCAGAAAGACCTTCTTACAGATTCTGTCCAGGTGAGTCAGAGAGCCCAGTAGATCCTCCAGGAAAGAGTCAGGAGAATGGACTCCAAGAGCATTTACTTTAGGTCATCTGGGAGCCAATCCAGTTAGCCTAGAGTTGAGAGAGCCTTGCATTTGTTTTCCCACTTGCTCAGTTAATCAAAAAATTGTATCATTATATTAAAAAGGAAGAGTCCATTTAAGTCAGCAAAGCAGGGCTCATTGTGGATGACTAAGAGTTGGGAAGGGAAGCCCATGTAGTAGAAGGAAGGAATACCAGGGATAAAGTGGTTCCAGGAAAAGTGGAATATCTATTCAAAGAACTTTACTGTTTAAGTGGGAATAGGGAAATGGGGTATTATCAGTAGCAGAATGTGCAGTAAAGTGAGACATTGCATTTTTACATTTAAGATGAAGTATATTTAAGCAAGTGTCTGAAATGTGACATATCCAATGGAGCTAGATATATCCTTGAAATAGCATTTTCCAAGACATACACTCTTACATTGGTGTCACATAAAAAGGTAATTTTAATTGAGTAGAACAGGATATAGTACAAATTTTACCTGGCAACTTTTCTTTTATAGGTGAAGTTAAAGATATTGCTTATTGGCCATTTACTTTCCCCATTGCAAATTGTTTGCTTTTCTATATACTAGGGCCTGTTTTTCTTCTTGATCTTCTTTCTAAAAAATAATCTTTCAAACAAAGAGCTGCAGGTTTTTCTCCAACATTGCTCTTTCCCATTTAGCTCTTCTATGTTTGTATAGATGTGTTTAGAGGAATGTGCAAATGTCTATCATTGTTACATGCAATGTTCTCCCCAATGTTTTTCAAACTTAAAAGATGTCTGCTTCCATCAAATTAAAAGATCACTTTTTATACTCTTTGCCACCTGTCTTTCACATCTGTTTTCCTTATTGTGTCTTTTGTGGTTAAATCTATTTCTAAAATTGCATCACCTTTTGCCATCTTTTGGAAGGTAATCTTCTTTCCATTGGACCACAAGTTGCTTTTATTCTTTTCATAATTTAGAGCAGTTTCCAGTCTGTGCTTTTGGGAGGGATCCAGAGGAACTGAAATAGAGCTGTTGGATAAGGTCTGAAAGATGCAGAAAGAATGTGAGATTTGAGAGTCAGAAGAAAAATGTGCCTCATCTCATCACCAGTGACAAGCAATTCTTTACTAACAGGATGGAACAATGCTGAGATTTTCTGTGTATTGATTAAATCTGTTAAATGTTTTAGGAGGATGGATGCCATAATGCCTATTATATAGGTGAAAGGCTTAAGGATCAAAGTTTGTCAATAGATATCTGGCACATCTGAGATTAAACATCAGTTTTATCTGATTCCAAAAATTTTTCATTTAATATTATTTAAAAAGACTTCAAATGCTTCACATAAAAAAAAACAACTTTTTTTTTTTACTTGTTATATATTTTCAATTGTTAAATGTTTGTTTATTCCCTTTGCTCATTTTACTCTTGGAATGTTCAATCTATAAAGTGCCTTGTCACTGTGAAAATATATCACAGCCTTTGTCATTTGGATGAACTGCTTTTTTTCTTTTATCAGTTTTTCTGGTCTTCAAAGGGATATAACTGGAATTGTAATGCTATCAGAACCAAGGAAGGTTTTCTTCATCAGAGTCTTTCAGAGAATACCTGAGTTTATATCTTTTCTTTTACTTCAAGTCCTTTTAATTCCTTCCTCTTTATTATTGAGTAGATTTTCAAGTTTCTTTAAACACAGGACAGAAAGTGACCATAACAAAAAGAGCACAGTGTTTACATTTGCAAGGGAGGCTTGTCAACTGGAATTTCAGAGCACCATTTCAAAATATTAGGGAATTTAAAATCTGATGTCAGCTTGAATTATATTTGCTCCTAGGCTGATCAGTGTGGCTGAGTGTAAGGAAAGCATGTTGTTAACTCGGCTTTAAGCTGCCAAGCTGTACATCTTGTGTATGTGTGTGTGCGTGTGTATTTCATGGGATGTGAGCAGTCTTCAGTGCAGGGGTAACTGAACTGATATATTCGAATAGGTGTCTTGATTAATATAGTGTCTGCATGCAATTAAACAAATGCCAATAGGACTAGGTCCATTCTTTTAGGTGGGATAGTTTTTCAACCAAATTAATGACATGTGAGAGGTACAGAATATGGATAAAGGACTCCCTGAGTTTGAAGTTTCAGCAGTAGTGAGGACACTTTGTTCTTATAACTTTTATGAATTAATCTCTCATCATTGTGTTCTTACACATTTCCCTGATACACAGGCTTCCTTGGTCACCCTGAACATTTGAAGCAAGTCATCTGTAACGGTCTTAGTGCTGGATGTTCTCTCTGCTGGGCACAGATTTCCTCTTATATTCTCATGGCTCCTGACTTCTCTTCCTTGAGGTGCCTCTTCAAATTTCACATTATATATTGGAATTTCCTGAACACTGAGTGAAAAATAGCACTCTCACTTCACTCTGTTTTACCTGCTTTCTCTTCTTTAAGTCAAATATAATCAGCTGATTTGTAAAATGATTTT